>BGPR01003009.1:56932-86048 GCA_013235015.1 Araneus ventricosus
GAATATGCACAAAAATTGTGGTTGAATTTGTAGAAAATAGCGCAATACATATTCAGTAAAAATTTAATGTAAAAATATACAATAGTTCTTGAGGTATTGTGCGCGCAAAATAAAGAAAAAACACATTTTGAGATATAGCGCTTTAAAGATATGGTAATTTTCAATGTTTACATTGAACAGCTGATACATTTTCTTTCATAGCTTTCATAATTACGGGGATTTTTTACCGCGGATTGTTTTAAATTGTTTATAAAAGTCTGGGGAATATCATATATTTTTTCACAAAAATGCCTTTAAAAGTTTAATTTAAAATTTACCGTTAAAACAAAGATTGATATTTTTAAAAATTTTTACTTTTAAAACTTAGAAATAAGTGAAAACATGAAGCAATTCGTGCGAACATAAGCGATTACCGCCATTTTAGAGCAAAATAATGGTAAATGTTTTTTATTATTTTTTTTCGCTTGTACCTACTCAATTTCAACACCCCCTACAACAATTTAAGTCCTAAATGTATGGATATGATAGTTTTCTCTATTCTCTAGATATACAAGGTCTTTATGGTGATTTAACAATTTATTAACATTGATGGAAGGCATTGATTAATGTAATATTGATCCAGTTTTGGAAGAATAGAAAATAAAGCCCATAGATCATTCCCCATACAGTATATCATATCATTATTTTATCCATCCTATATATACTTATCTTTCAAATGACAGTTGATATTATGGTATTTTATTTAGAAGATTATATATAGTGATTTAAAATTAAAGGGCAATGGCTATCAGATGTTTGAAAAAAATCTATATTAGAACTTACCGTCACAAACGCTATTTAAAAGCGCTAGAGGCACTAAGATGTGAACATGAAACAAGTAAATTCCCCTTTAACCCTTTGCGGACAGGTAAGGCGTATAGAGTGCGCCAGTGGGTATTTACCATAAGCTGAATAAAAACTATCGAAGGCGGAGAGCTCGCCACCCCTCTAACCTCGTATTAACATTCCTCCTACAATTCCGATAGTTTCCACGGACAAAGAATCAGTCAGTTCGATCTGATCGCGCTTGTGCATGAAACGCTGTCTATTTCCCAACCCTGGCTATCACGAAACTGTGGGAAATTATCCCTGCAGAGCAATATTCGGCTGTTTCTGGAAGAATTAAGCAATTAAATACCAGCTGAGGGGGAATCTGATGCATTACATCTCGATGGAGAAGTGACTGAGTACAGTGACCAAGAAACTGATTTTGAGACTGTCATGGAGGACAATCCAGTTAACGAAGAATATATCTACTCAAACTTAAATACAAATGTTTGTATCATCCATCCACTCAATCTCCAATCTTATTATACCATAAAATATAAAAACGTGTATAATAAAATAAGCGTAGAGTTGGGAAAAAGCGAGATGGCGCATAAAGTGCGCCAACCTGATCTGAGTGTTCTAAAAAGTTACCTGTCCCCAAAGGGTTCAAAACCACTGGAACTCTCGAGAAGTATGCAACGTTTCACGGAACGTGGAACTGGCTGATAGACATCTAAGTAGGAAGAGCCAAAAATGCAGTAAGATGTATCCGAGATGAACCTGGGAAATTTGAATGTGCGTACGTCGATGTTGCGCGTGTGTCCGTTTTCTCTAGGAAAAAAACTTTAGCTCCCTCTTGTCGCATAATGTTATACATGTTTAATTTGTGCGAAAAAGAAATCTAATTAATTTTTTAATGATTGATTGTGACTTGTTGACTTTGAACCACATATCCTTTTAAGGGACGTCTACCACTTCTGGAAGGCGTGTCCGACACTGTATTCCTATGTGATAATTCCTTGTATCCGCACACCTGATTTGTCTTTGCTTTAGTCAACTTTATTTTGGAATCACCCTGTATAATACTAATATATAGATGTTATGACAGTTTCAAAAAAGAGTTCATTATTAACTGTCCTTGCACTAAGCAAGCGACTCATTTAGAAAAAAAGTTGGTCGAATAGGTATTGCGTTTTGTACTTTTACATGAATGAATACTTCTTTTAGTTCACACAGAATGCTGGACGTTTGAAGAAAGGGTGTCATCTTCGTCATCTAACAACGGCCGAATATTTCGAGGTCCTCTACAAAATATCCCCCGTGTAGCTTCAAAATGGGACTTAAATCTAAAATATAAATGGATAAGTCACATAAAAGGATATTAATCGCTTGTATTATTCCAAGTTATCAAACAAATTACGATCTGAGATATTGTTCAGATGTAAAAAAATACATTTAACTTACGTAGAATAATGGGAAAGAAATTTAATTCTGATGATTTGCAATTATTTATACCTCAAACATTTCATTTTTCTTCTGTTTAAAATTCAATTAGATACTTTGTTCAAACATCGAAATTCTGCGGCAAGTCCACTTGAATCGAATTTGATTATAAAAGTTTTGAACAAACAATATTAAGAATCCTTATTTAAAAATAGTTAAGTGTCCTTCAATAGGCCCCTTCTTGAAATATAAGCAAAGTTTCGAGTGATTAAATTATGATTTTTACATAATAATCATTAAAACTGGTTACTACCTCTTGACTTAGGCTCTTAAAAGCTTAATAAAGTGAGTGGATGTTACATAACTTTTTTTTATCACAATGGAAGCGCTTAGAGATACGGTGTGCAATGCTTATGACAATAACGATTGCAAAGGGAATGAGGAAAAAATCCATCGGGAGTATTCTCTGTTTGACTTTCTCAAATATTTCCACAATAAGGCGTGTTTTGTGTTTAACTTCGTCGTATAATGAAAGGAATCAAGTATACGTTTTAGTCCTCTTCCTACTGACCTACTAAATTAAAATTCCATGCAGATCTGCAATTTTTATGTAGAAATCATGTAACAAAATTCATCCAATCAGCTTATATTGAAATTTTGCGTTATAGCTTTTAAACACACATGGTCCAACAAAGAAGCAGACTGTCTGCCTGTTGAGGGATTCAGGGAGTACAGAACTCTAATTTGGGTGTAAAGTTCTCATACTTAATTTCATTCGTCTAGTTCATTCCAGTATTGGGGATTCATCTGTGGTTCCGTGTTCACAGGCAGTCACTGACACCCAGTGGCGCTTAGTGAGCTCAGAAACGAGGAGGGCTGCAAGATAATATTTATCAAGAGAATACATTTTTAAATAGCTACTTTAACTTTCAGTAGGCCGAATTTTTTAATTCCTAAACCAGATATGAAATTTCCTGCTTTTCAAACAAATTAAATAACCAGCATATATGACATTGACTACTAGTTTTAGTAAGAGAAAGTTAAGTGAATGTTGATGTAAAAAATCCCCTTCCCAAAAAAAAAAAAAAAACAGAGCTCCACATAAAAGCCTCTTTTTTAACTGATTGGACAGAAATTAGGGCACAGTTCTATAATTATTGTTTGCAACCGTCATACCAATTTTTATTTATCTAAGCCAAAGGGTTTAGGAGATATAATTTTTACAAGTATGCGATTATACAGCCCGACAGAGCATCAACCCTTCGACGGATTTTGTCCAAACTTTGATGCGGACCTACATTCATGATGATAAAACTGTGTACCAAATTTTATTCATCTAGCTATTCAAGATTTTGAGTTATAATGTCCACATGACCGCGGACAGACAGACTTCCCATAAACGGATTTTGTCCAAAATTTGATGGGAACCTACAAATTATGTGTAAAGATCACAAACCAAATTTCATCCCGTAGCTCTAATAGTTTTCGAGTTATCGTGTTGAAAGACAGACAGACAGACAGGCATTATTCCAAAATTGTAAGTGGAGATTCGTCAAAATCTCGAGTTCGAATTTTTTGACAATTACAATACTTTTTCTTTGTATACTTCGTATACGAGAAAGTAAAAAGAAAGAATATCGCAAACAATATTATAAGAATGAATATCCTTAAAAATTAATTAACATTCAAACGTGATTAACCTTTAAATGCCCAGTGTTGCCTTTAAGCAACAAACCCAATTTTGACTTCTAAAATGTTGAGAATAAGACTGAAGCTCTAATGCCTGTTGTTGCCAGTAAGATACATACTGAAATGTTTATTAAATCAATTTACAACATATAGATGGCAGCCTGAGTGATGATAAAAAAATAAAAATAAATTCATGTTTTTCACTTGAGGCTGCATCTCTACCATAATTTATACCATATTTTATTCTGCAATGTTGAAGGAAATTCCTTATCCGTATTATTATTTATTAAAATTCGTTTGTGTTTGATAAACTTTGAGCGTCGAAAACTTTACATCTATTCCGAAGTGAAGTCCGTGATATATTTTTTATGCTACGTAAAACATTTAAATTTACAATAAAATTTTTCTTTTTTTTCTAACTTTCCTCTTTTTCCTAACCAGTGCATAATAACTCATGTTGAAAAGAGAAGGAATCAATAAAAATGACTAAAATTTTAATTTTCTGTCTCGCAAGAAGTAAACATTTTTTTTTAGAATTCACTTAAAGCTATTGAAAGCACAGAGATTCATCTTACTTTTTAGAACTTGCACTGAACTTGTCAGGAAATTTTCTATAGATTCTTTTGTATCAGTCTTTGTCAGCTTTTTTTAAAAAAATTTCTTTACACCCAACTAATAAAATTTCTTTTTAGTATTTTAAGGCCCATTTAGAAATACTGGAGATTAAAAAAAACTATTTCAGCGTTATAAGAGATCTCTCATGTACTTTAATTTCTAGTTTAATTTATCTTCATTTTGGTACGGTGAAAATGCTTCTTTTTATTAAAACTATGCAGACACTATTCTATATTTTTCTGACAAAAACAACTTTTATCATCAGGTAGAATGTCTAGTTCAAGGAAAATTTCTCAGTTCTTAGAGTGCCTGAAAAAAAGTTTCTTCTCTTACGTAAAATCTCTTTTGTTACGTTGATGTGTTTAGATTAAAAAATACCTTTGTTGAACTCCCGTAGTAATAAATAATATAAAAGTTTATGGCTGGAATGCATTTTAGATGGTTGAAAACTTTCTGAATCAAGCAAAGTTTGCTTTAACAGATGCAACACTTTTATGGTTGTTGAAATAATTTTTTAAAAATTGGATTTAATTCGTAAATTAACAATTTTTGGATGTGAAGTTCTTCTTTATGAATAAAGCTTTTACTTAAAACCCAGTCTGTAAGCATTGCTGCTGCAATAAAAATTCACAATGGACGTGAAGAAAAATTAAAATCACATGAAAGACTGCATTAAAACACATGAAGTACAACATGGAAATCAGATGAAAGACCATTTAAATACATGAAAATAATATAAAAGGCATGCATTAAAACACATGAGGTAAAACATGAAAATCACACGGAAGTCATTGCAAACGCATCTTTAGTCTAGCTACCCAATCTTTCATTGTGCTTCGATGTCACGTCTTTAATCCTGTACGATTCTCGCTGAATTCCAGAATAAAATTGGACCGAAGCGTTTGAAGTGTCTCCTGTGAACATGAGTAAACTTTTTTAAACTATAAATCGAGAAAAATATCTTTAAATTGCGCAATTAAGAGAAATAGCATACTGCCTGTCCACCGCGATAACTCTGTTCCCAAGTAGCCTCGTTGACGGCGATCACTATAGCAACTGGTTATGCTATGGAATATTCATTTCGAATAGGATGAATCCAACGGAAGTGGGCGTTTTTTTATTCTTGGCGCCATTTTGCTGCGATGTACGATCATTCATCTTCTCGGTTTTGCCGCAGTTGCACGATCTAAGCACGCCAATGTAATAAACTTGAATGAATGTCTACCTACTCGAAACGGATTCCTCCTACGATAACCTGTTTCTATAGCGACCACCGTCGACTAGAAAACTTGGCGAGAAGAGTTCTCGTGGTGGACAGACAGTAGGCTCCTCTGAAAAGTCTAAGTAAGCCATGAAATAAATTTTCAATTCAAGCATTCAGTTCTATAAGGCATGTCCAAATATAAAGGAGATTACGATTATATTGAACTAATATTTTAACTACAGTTCCCATGTAACATGACATGCACACACAATTCACATTGGCATTGATGCAATGATCCCAATACTTAGAAAAGGAGTGGATGATTTCAGTGCAGAATCTCCTGGACTGCTAACAGATACAGAAAATTTTCGAACTTTAAAAAGCGGGAAAACTACATATAATCGAAGCTTTGCGCTGAAAAATAGTTCATTAATAAGTTCTGTAGATCAGAAAAATTATATTGTGGAAATGAAAGATATATGCTGATGATTATATAGTGTAAGTGATCGCAAAAGGTTTTATTGAAAAAGTTTATATTGTTATGTTTATTTTTCCTTTTGAGAGATATGCACAATTTTTTGTTTTTGAATTTTTTTTAACTGTCTTATATTAATAGCCAGGCTGTGGCAAGAGTAAGATATTATTCGGTTTAGAGATTAATCTGTATTTTAAAAATTATACGTAGTTCGATCTGCTTAGGCTGTGATAAATGTGTTTCATCACACAAATTGGAGTAGTTTTTTAGAGTTCTGCTGATTTGTGTATATTCCGGAGAAGAAATATTTAGCAACATAGCATACAACTTTCATAACATCAACAACTTTCTCTGGAAGTTTTTAGATCGTAAGTAGAATTTCAAAATACTGCACGACAAATGATTCTTTCTACACATTTAATCGTGTAATTGAAAATATTTCTCACTAAATTATATCATCAATCAAAATGATAAGCGCTTCTTCTGAAACAACCAAAGCTTATACATCCGCATATAAATAACAAATTCATTAACAAACTAACATATATATGTATAATTACAGAGATAAATAAAGCCATCGTGTTGTGAAACTTCATAAATCTAAAGAATTTCAGAGATTTGCATGATAAATGTCTCCCACATTCCTTTCTATTCTAATAAGTAATTGAAAACGGACGATAATTCTTACTTCTTAGCAATCCTAACTTCTATTCAAATGTGTCAAATAGCGTTTTCTTCCTTCGGGAAAAAGGGTTAAGACCAGCAGTCTCCAATTTTGATTCCTGTTTAGAAAGTAAAGTCTTTGCACAAATTGGTTTCCCTTTACTGGTAGAAATCCAAGAAACAACTAGCAAAAGATGGAAATTTCAGTCAGAACATTCTGTTCCGTAGAGGTGCAAATTGGAAACGTGCTCAGTTTATTTTGTTGGAATCACTTGAAACAAAAATAAAATGGTTGCAGATGGTCTTTTATATTTTTCACAGCTCGAAAGTAAGTCGTCGGGATTTAAGAGAAAATATGGACTGAGAAAATTCGTTTTGTTGGAAGCAATTTATATAAAAATGTAATCTTTTGAAACTATTTCTCTTTTGTTTTGCCAATGTTATTTTCTTCGAAGAAATGCTTTCGTTGAAATCATATAAATAAGTAATTGTGAGTGCAGCTATTATTTATATTGAGATTTGTTTTAATTTCTGAAATACATTTCGGAATATTTAATTAATTGCTCATTTTTTACTACACATAGATTGAATTTTTGAAAAAAAAATCAAAATCTTACTTAGAATGTATTTCTTCACTACTATTCTTACCATTGGATATTTGTTTTCCATTTCATAATCTTTTCATATTTAGTTTCTAAAAACAGACTTGACTAGAAGTTTATGGTAAATATAGCCTTTGTAGAATAAATAAATAATTATTTAATAAAAAATCATGTTCATTTGTGTCTACAAACTATTTTAACTTTTTTCTCTTACCTTTTTTCTTGTAAGAATACCAACTGCAAATAACTGCAGAAACAATCAAATCCTTTATAGAATATCTCAGATTTTTTTATTTATTCATTGATTTGATTAAATACACACGGAGTTTCACGAGGCAAATTAATAAATATAATTTTGTTTGCATTTCTTTATTTTAATAGCCATTTTTTCAATAATAGGTAGTATTGAGCTTATCTTTAATATTTGTCTTTCATGACAACAATAGAGTTTATTATTCTTCCCCATGTGCAGGCGGAAACAGGTAATACTATTCCTTGCAGAGAAAATACTCAATGATGCAAGAATTTTTTTCTTGTATTTGAATGCAAACGTGGTCATCATGTACAAATATCATTCACATTTTGCAATAATTCCATGGATTTAAAATTTTACGAATAAATCTTTTGAATGGACAATCTCCTAAACTTTTATTTTAACTTAGAGAAGTGTTATTTAGTTGTGTTCTTTTTGAAAATAAAGTAGAGAAGACAAACATTCCGGAAGTCATATTATGTGTTTTTACTTAACGGGTACACACCAACCCCTCTTGACTAAGCCTCCAAAAGACTTTACGAAGTGTATGAACAAAACCAAATTTTGTTCCATAGAAAAAACTGCTTAAACCTTTCAATACGTATTGATTATTAGATTAACAATTCCGAACACAACTGTATGGGCGAGATTAAGAAAAGATTCTTTCATAATAAAACTGTTATAAAAATGGTCTTATGCATTAATAAACAAAGCAATCTTCAAAACGAGTAATTTATTTTCGGTATCGAGTATATTTTACAGAAAAATTAATTGTTCTCTGCTATAAAATCTCAGCAGGTTTTATCATAGTAGCGATAAATTAACTGAACGAACAAGAAGTCGTGCAGAAGTGGTTTGAGTAAAATATATTGAAATTAAATAAATACAAAAAATAAACAGAAGAAAGAAATGCTTCCAAAACTTAAAAGTTTGAAAGAAATGCAAAACACTATTCATAATGTCTGATTAAAATTTGCATTAGAAAACATAAATTTCATTTATTTTATTTCGTACAAATTGCATATTTAATCAATGAAGTCAATTCATTTTCTCATGATACGAAGTTTATACTACACGCTATTTTATTTTTAAAATCCATCAAGTCTCCTGCAGGAGAAAAAAGGCATGAATTTACTATTATGTGCAGTTAGATGACATGCGCAGTTACCTTTCACATGTGACTGTGAGGTCACATCCCTTCACAGAGAAGTTAATTTATGCTCCATGACAAATCCATTAAATACGCCACGCAGGGAATGACCGACGCATCTTGGATTTGTTTCTAGTAGTGCTGTATTACATCACAGCATAACCACAAACTGAAAATGAGCTAACCCTGCGGCCTAGTACTGTGACTAGTTTTTTAAACGTTAGTTTTTAGAGTTATTATTTTAAATTATCCTTTCAGATTTTATACTATCCTCATTTTCAGGCATTGCTTCTGAATTTTTTTCTATGCTCATTTCCAGATTTCCCCCGCACAAGGGTGGGTTGTATGTTAACATCTCCCACTTGTGCGGGTCGTGTTCTGTGCACTCTCATTTTTCCCCTACATATGTGGGTTGAGACATCGTACTGCCAGCTCTCGTGTGCTTAAGCACTATTACTATCCGGACAATGCTTGTAATCTTTTTAATTTGGTCTTAATAAATTCTGTCCGTGAGATTGGCCTAGCCCGGCGGACCTCCCCGTGATGGTGGGGCGGCTCTTTCCTCACTGGTCTTTTCCCGGTTCTCATGATCTAACACCCCGCCCTTTCTGAGCATTTGCGTTGATCTAAACAATAGTCGTCACCACATCAACTTATGAACTGAGGCTGGAATCTCGATGGCCTTCACCGGCCAATCTCCGATCTCCGCCAGTGCGGAACGTGTCTCCCGCAGGAAGCACATCCCGTCACCGGAATGGTGGTAATTCAACCCAAACGTTTATTGCACCCACTAAGAAAGCGAGAACCTACTTACTTATCAGGCGACTATTCAATGAATAGTATTCATTCCAATTTATAAGGTGTCATCTGGTAAGATATACAACAAAGCGTAACCACAAGGTGGGCTGCCCAGAAAAAGCAGTATGATTCGTGTCATCAGAATAACAAGGGAAGGAAAGGAAAGGAACCCACACCGACCCGGTATATTTGGAAGGGTGTAAGGCTCTTAGAGGGATGGTGGGGAATAAGAATACTAAAAAAATCTCCCTCAGAACGAAAGGGACAGACCCCCAGTCTCCAAGGCCAACGAGAGCTGGGCGGATTTTAGAAACACCAAAATATTAGCCAATATAATACAATATCTTATACTACAATACATTAAATTATTGCATACACTACACTCAAATACAGGGGTGGACATCAGAATGGTAGTCTTCGAGACGTTAATACAGGAACTGAGATTGGAATCCTAATGACAATCAGCGCCCTCTGCCCAACCCCTCCCTCAGGAGGTATGTCCCGTAATGGAAGTAACTAGACCCGAAACTATTATTGTTCCCACCAGGGAAGCGAGAACCCACTTACTTATCCGGAGACTTCTCATCCCAATATCTGAGGTGGGATTCATAAAACATTATTAGAAAACGTTCAGCTCGATGTTAGTACACACGAACAGTTACATTTGCCATACACTAGGACGGGACGTGACATGAATGGATCCCATTAATCACAAAGATTTGAAAGCGTGCTTATTCTTGACGTTACTCATCATGCAATTATTGTGGTAGAATTAAGTAAATCGGCTTACAAGAGCTATTGAGTTTTCATTGTGCTTATATAAGATTATTTCTGTAATCACGTGTTAGAATCACGCCATTGCTCTTTACTATTCTCACTCCGTGAAAGCAAGCAAAAAGTTTTACAGTATATCCTATAAAGAGGCTAAAATAAATTTCTCATGTTATTTTATTTCAAACCGTGAAGCACAATGGATAATTATTCATAATAATAAAAAGCAAATCAAAATTCTTTCAATTTTAAGCATGTAGTAAAACAAAAAATTAAATGAATAACACAGGCCTACAAAAAAAATTGGTGCCTAGGATTTTAGAACTGATTTTAGCTGTATTTGGAACTGAATCTAAATATGAAATCAGTTTTTCCTCTATCAGCTCTACTTTTTTAGATCAGTGTTTTTTACGTGCAGTTCTGCACGAAATGTGCAGCTCTAAATCACATATACAACGAATTATTCCTGTATATTTGCCCTATTGTCAGTTTGCCATCCAGTTAGTTACAGGAAAATCCAACAGATGGCGTAAGCATTGTCTGCCCGGTATCTGAAGTGACCTTCAACGCTTCAACTAGAGTTGAGGTTAGATTGTGAGTTCTCGCCTTGCAGGATAGATCGAAGTTGGCCTACAACAACAAATATAATCTAACAAATATACAATTGGAACAAATGGAAATATGATTCAATACCAATTGCTCACTCAAATAAAATGAAGGAAGAATATAACACCATGGCTTTGGTCTTAAAGAAGATAAAGTATCATGAACATCAATGGGTAATTTGTGTGGACTTAAAAATGGTAAACTTTCTCCTTGGACCTCAAAGTGGCCACACCAAATATCCTTGCTTCTTGTGCCTATGAGATAGCAGAGACAAAACACACCACTGGGTTAGAAAAGAGTGGCCTAGGAGAGAAAGCATGGAATTTGGGGAAAAGAATGTCAATAACGACCCCTTAGTTGGGAGAGGGAAAAGCATCTTTCCTCCACTTAATATCAAGCTGAGCCTTATGAAGCTGTTTGTAAAGGCTCTTGATAAGGATGGATCATACTTTGCATATATAGGAAAAAAAATGCCACGGTTGAGTGCCGAAAAAATTAAAGCAGGAATATTTGACAGCCCACAAATAAGACATCTTATTAAGGATTTTGCCTTCGTAAAGTCGATGAATGAGTCTGAAAGAAAAGCTTGCACTTCATTTTGTGCAGTTGTCGAAAGTTTTCTGGACAAACGCAAAGCTGAAAACTATGTTGAACTGGTAAACGAAATCCTTAACAGTTTCAAATCCCTTGGGTGTAACATGAGCATTAAGGTGCGCTATTTACACAACCACTTAGACCGTTTTCCTGAAAATTTAAGAGACACCAGTGAGGAACAAGGTGAAAGATTTCACCAGAATATTAAAACTATGGAGGAGAGCTACCAATGAAGATGGGATACGCACATGATGGCAGATTACTGCTGGAGTTTAAGAAGGAACTGTTCCAAAACACATTCAAAAATGTCATGGAAAAGAAGCTTCCGAAGTGTTCAGTGACTAGTTGGTTTCATCGATGATTTTTTCCTCTATCTTTGTATATAATAATATTTGTATAATTTAATAATAAAAATTCTGTGTTTAGTTTTTTTATTTGATCCATGGATTTAACTTAAAATAATGTAACGTATATTTTACTAAAATGTTATTTGTATCTTAGAAATCTGAGATCCTAGGCAAAAACTAATGCCATATTTGTATTCAGGGCATCAAATTCATATGAAATCAGCTCCAAATACCCCGGAACCAAAACAGCTGTTGGCCTGTGTAATGAAATGAATTATGACAATAATAAATATGATATAATATAAAATGATATTTACAATAAGCCAAACATTACGTAAAAATAAAACAGTGTAATTAATACTAGTGTGTAATATTGCGATATTAATTTGTTTTCAAAGAGAAAGAACTATTTATTCAAGCTATTTTTCATGAAAAGCTACAAAAGTCGCCCTTCTGACAAACAACAAATCGTGAAGGATTTCGTGAAGGTGCTTTAGAAAAAATCCAGTAATCAAGTAAGTCTTTGATATCCTCATAATAGTTGATATATATTGATGAAACGCAATAAAAATCCAATTATTCACTTTAAAAGCTAATCATTGTAAAAGTTTTCAAAGCTATTAGATAAAAAATAATTGAAAGCGTAGAGGGTTCAAATATGATTTTAAAAAATCGTGATTATTACTTCATAATAAAATAGTAATCCACAAAATATATTTGAAATTTATAACAAATGTTTTTCATAAACATTTTAAGCAAGAGTAGCTATGAAATAAAAGAAATCGGATAAAAATATCTCAACTTTCAGTTTTCAGTGATATAAGAAGTAAAAGTGTATTTTATAATTCAGTTAAAGATACTGGAAACAGAGAGATTTTGTTTTTTTTTATACATTTACAAACCTTTCAGAAAAGTTGTGTGGATTCTTTTGAATGACTTTTATCACCTTTTTTTCTTTTTCTTTGTGCCTTTCAAATAAAAGATCCTTTTATTATTTTGCGACCCATTTAGAAATATTGGAGATTGTCAAACTAAAAGAACCTTGATGTACTTCAATATCCAGTCTAATTCATCTTCTTCCTAGGTAGGGCGAAAAAGCTTTTTTTGAGAAAATTATTCTGACACATTCTTAGAATTTTTTCCCTACAAAAACAAGTTTTTATTATCACGAAGAAAGGATATTTCCCAGAATTCCTAAAGTTTTTATAATGTAGGAGAATATAAAAGTGTGTCAAGAAGGTTTTCTTTTGTTGCGATAATGTGTTTCAACAAACGAATACTTTTGTTGAATGTTAGAAGAAATGAATCATAAAAATTTCTAAGATGGGATTCATCTTAGATTGTAAAGTTCTTGATGAAGTCTAGGAACGATATGAAATTTGTTTCACTGGCTGTGGCCATTTTTTTAGCATTTAATTGAAATTTGTTCTTTGAAAAAGGTGCAATCTTGAAGAATGAGACAGCTTTTGTTTAATGTACTACGAGATTTAGAGAATACGCATTTTAGTTGAATACAAGGAAATGCACATCAAAGTGTATCGAAACGAAATTATCACAAGATTAATTTCAGCACAAGCAATTCTCCAACGTGTAATTACAACGAAAGACGCTGTCAACAGAGAAAATTAGAGACCAAATAAAGCAAAAAGAAAAAAAAATAGAATAATTCCTTTTACAGAATATGCATTTGTTGACAAAAATTTTGTTTATCATATATTTTATTCATCATAACACAGATAAATCTGTTTTTCACAAAACGAAAACTTGAATTTTGACATTTTAATGTAGAGATAAATTTAAAAAATAAAGAAATATACTCTATATGGGGGAGTCGCCGAATTTTGACCTGTATCATAACTTCAATGATATTAAATATTTGGGCCGTAAAATAGGCAAATTATGTTGTAAAGATGGGGTGTGAAATCATTTTTATGAGCAAGTGTTACATAGTTACAGAACAGGTGTTAGTTTAGTTTTAGGTATCATCCAATAATTATCTTAACAAAAGAAAAAAGCCCTTACACTGTTTAAAGTTAAGCAGGGAAATATATTATCATATCCCCAGATAGGAAATTTCTTTGGCTACAATTCATTATAATTATTTTATTAAAATAGTTTCAAATTAAGGTTAGGGGAATTTCTTTTTGTTGTTGCCCAAAGGTTACCTAAATGGGATGCAAACAATTGCCAAAATGGACCATTTAAATCAATGGGATTATTATCTTAAACAGAGGAATAGCTCAGAAAACAGTTTATCACCACTAGTAGTGCTGAAAAATGGTTTGTTAAGTGTTTTTCAATAAAATACTTCTACACCACAGTAAATTAAAAAATATTCAAGCAATCTAAATTCGGTAACTTTCCCCTATATGAACTTTTACCATTAAATTCAACATATTTATATTTATATAAATAAATAAATGGGGAATTCTGAAATACTCAACAAATTTCCATACAAGCCGTATTTGCTCAACCAATTTCTTATCGCGTCACTACTTGGCGAAAGAATTAACTCTATGCAAATAGCATGACAAAATAAAAAGGAACCACTTTTCCTACAGAATTGTTGTTTATAAACTGGTACTTGCGAAAAAGAATTTTCTCATTCCATATTTCTCTTAATTCGCAGAATTGAGGATTTATTTTCTTCCTAGAAAAATATGTGAAAAAAACACGATCTCCAACCATTTCCCTATTTTGTTTCGAGTGGTTGCAACAAAATAAACAGCGCACGTTTCCAATTTGCGCTTCTACGGAACAAATTTTTCGACTGAAATTTTCATCTTTGGCCGGTTGTTTCTAGGGTTTCCTCCAGCAAGACGGAACCAATTTGTGCAGCTTTCATCCGTTACCTTAATAAGGAGGAATCAAAATTGGAACCTCCTGTTCCGAACTTTCTTTCCCGAAGCAAAAAACTACTATTTGGCACATTTGAATCGATGTGATGAATGCGAAGAAGAAAGAATTACCATCGTTTTCAATTACTGCATGGAATATTCGTGTGAACGGAAATGGGGATAAATAAAGGAATTTACGAAGCAAATTATTAAAAATCTCAAGATTTAGTTTTACAAAAGAATACATTTATTTTTCACAGTGATTTAATATGCTTTAGTTCGTCTATATATTTATTCTATGTTGACGAGAGGGTGAGTGAAATAATGTTTTTCTTCTAATGAAAAAAATGGAAATTCTTCGTGGCGATAAAATGAATTCGTAATTTTTGAATGCATTGACTTTAAGTCTGGGAGGCATATACTGATTGGAATTTAATTGAAGAAATAACTTAGCAAAGGCATTTAAAATTTCAAATATTTTTTAATTTTGATTTAAATATTTTTATAGAATATGCTAAAACAGTTTCCGAATTGGAGTTTTCGAGAATTAAGAAAGATTGCTTAAATAATCCTAATGTTCCTGCAGACTTTTTAGGTTAGAGAGATACATAGCGAGAGAATTTAGTCCAGTAATATCAAAAGTATTTTGAGAGTAAATATTTTCAGTGAAATGGCTAAAACCGTCATAAAATAGCAAATTGTAAACGTGTTGCGATTAACTGCGGAACGTAACTGACATAGTTCAATTCTGTCTTTGATTTGCTTATTTGAAACATGATGCTTTGACTTCTTAATTGCTTCGAAAATCTTTTGAACTAAACAGAACTAAACCTTCCCACGTAATTCAAATTCAAATGTCTAGAACTATTTTACGCTTAGAATTAGTGTGAAAAAAGAATTGTAATTTCCTTATAAATGACTACAAGTTCAAAGTTGAACTTAGGATTCAAAAATGATTTCATACGTTTTAGTTTGTAAGGATATATATTTTAAAAGCATAAAAATAGATTAGGTATATTTATTTCTGTGAAAATACATAAAGGTGTATTTATTTCTTTAGTACCTTAAACAGACAGTTAAGTATCTCCCCCCTCTCATTTGATGTGAGCAGGGTAATCTGCATCATGATATAATGTGGTATCAAAATTCTACCGTATCTCTCATTTCTTCATCCTGTTTGAATTAAAAAATTCCATTTAAAATATTCTAATGAAGAACAATAAAACTGTGATTTGTGAATATTACAAGAATTTAACTGTTTAAAAAGGTTACACAACTTTATGTTTATCCATTGTGTATATAATAAATAAAATTAATAGATTTTTCGTATTCCTGGAGGTACTTATAACAGTATATATTGCAATTTAATTGATAGGAATTAGTTTCGCAAGAAATCTTACTTAATATTGAGAAGTTTCTCCTACATGTATTTAGAAAATCTATGTAAAGAAGAACTGTGATGATTCGTCCTAATTTTCATGGAGCGTTACATTTTGCAATATTTATCCAGTGGAAAGCTTAAATTAAGCATAAGATTTGCATTATAAATAAGAGTATGATAAAGTTTCAAAAATAATTTGAAGAAATCCAAAGTTTAAAGGTGGTTTCAAGACAGTGTTTGAAAAAGAGTGCTTAATGCTGATTTGCTGTACTTTTTCTTTAGTTCGTGCAGATTGCTTGAGCTGAAAAGCATTCAGAATGTTGTAACTGTAAGAGTTACTTAGAACTTAAAATAATTATTAGAATTACTTAGGATTATCCTTTTTTAAAAATATGTATAAGTACTTTTGTGATCTTCATCAAAATTTTCAAACGTTCTAAAAAGAACATTTGAAAATTCTTATTAAGATCTTGTTACTTTTTTCTCACCGACGATTGAGCTTTAACTGAGCTTTATTCATTCTGATGTTTTATTAAAAATTAGATATGAATATTTTATCTACCATGTTCTTAAACTGTACGTTTCTAAAATGCAAAATAATCGCATAATGTATTTGCAATTGCATTTGTAATACAATTCTTGCATTTTAAAGATATTTATTCCTTAAAGTACTAAAATATTCTGAATTTGGAGAACAATTCTGAGTTTTAAAAAATTTTTAATCGACTTTATCTTATGAAAAAATAATACTGAAATATTTAAAACATATTTTAAAGAGAAATGAATTTTGTCAATATAAAAAAAAAAACATATGTTGTTCCCTTTTCTGTCCTTTGAGCTCTTTCTACTTTTATAATTTACTTATTTTGTTTGAAGAATAAAACAAAGCTGTGAAATTAAACAATGGAAATTAAAAAAAAATACTTAATTTTTTTAGATTGAAACCTTGGGACAATTTTAAATTAATTTTGAGAAAAAATGTAATGCTCTTTGTATAAAAAGGCATATTCTTGTTTTTTTAAGAAATGTCATTTGGTGTTTCTGAAGAAACATAAAATATTTCTGGGTAAATGAAAAAAATCACCTGGTTCAGTTCTGAAGTAATTCTTAACCATTTACAGACCGAATTCAGATCCAGGTTAATTTTTAATTACTTTTTTGCATATTTCTCCTTTTAATGCTTTAGTTTAAAGATATGAATATTTAAAATATGAATAAAAAATTTTATATATGTTTTTTAATGTTCCCACTTCTGAATAAGCTCATTACACTAGACATACAAATGGATAACAGTGATGATCACACTGAGTAATAAGGCAAAGTATTGTAAAAATTATTTATATAACTAATTACAGACATGAATTCAACTGAATATCTATGAATTTAAATGAATAAAAAATAAATTTTGCACAAACAAGTGCAGAAATTGAAATTTTTTTATCTGTATCCTATGGGAGTGTGGGAAGTAGTTGGAATACAGTCCCCTTTTTTCCTCCACATTATGCATATTTACATGAGTTGCTAAAATAAGGCAGTGACCTTCACTCTTCCGCTGTGATACACAACCGGCAACTTTTGGTCGTGTTCCTGAAAAGATAATTGTACCCTCTAAACGAAACTACAGATAAGTGAGTTGGTTACGTTTCCTATGAGTTGCTATATGCAATAGCCATCCCAAAAAAAACAACTGTATTTAGTACATTTTGGAAATAAAATATACCAACGTTTCTTTTTACGAAGATGTGACGGTAGTTTCTCACAATTTATGCAACTGATAAACCCTAGCCACCCAAAAATCAATTTTATGAATCGAATTTCGTTGCCCTGTGCGTACCTTTTTCATGTGCATAAGAATATCTTTTGATTAGTTGTAATGGAAGATGAAAATATTAATTAGAAGAAACAATCACTACAGAATTATAATGTTGGCTGTACATAAATGATTATCCGACACATTTTTTATTCCCCCCCCCAAGATTACAGAAAAAATTAATTATTTTCGTTAAAATTAAAGCATTAACCTTTTAACAATCAAAGAGGATTTCCTCTCCTGAATTTTATGAGAATTGTCCCTTCCATTTTACTTTCAGTGGAAACTCACAACCGAGAAATTCCTTTTTTCACAGAAAAGTCACGACTGGCCAATGTCCAAAACTGGGAACACGGAACTTTAATGAGTTATAGAAAACTTTAAGTTTTTTATTTATATAATTATATTATATATGTTATTCGTAAAATGGACATTTTTAAATGTGTGTGCCTATTTTTAGAAATTTTGGATTATTTAAAAATTTTTTTAGGAATTTTTATGCTACGCACAAGTTAAATTGTAGAAAAGTACATTTTTAGGAATTTCCGTACATTTCCCATTTTTTATCTGAAACATGATTTCTATATAAAAAAATCAAACTTACTTTCAGTTATAATTGATAATTTTTTCAAAACAATATGAATTATACTTTATTTTTAAATGAATTTTCAATTCGATGTTCCCATTTGTGAAGATTGGCCTGTAAAATGTTAATGGCATCAAATATGTTTTGAATAACATAATCGTTTCAATACTTTCCATTTAGCTCTGCTGACAAACTCGTAATGTTATTTTTTTATCAATATTAGCATTGTTCAAAATTCTAACGATAAAACTACCTTTAATTTTTTAAAGAAAATCAAGGACTTGTTATGAATATGTATTACATAAAATTTTTTTCGATAGTTCAGATTTAGACTTCAATTGATGGAAAACACATTTAAATTTAATAAACGTTCAAAGTAAAAATTCTCACTAATATTCTCTAGGGTTCAGAAATATTTCGAGTCAACTCAAAATATAATTGAATTGTTTATGATAAATATTTTGTCCTTTCTAACGTTTTGTAAGAAGAATTTAATGTAATTTTTCTTTACCGAAAATATTCTCCCTTCTACACTTTCAAACATATACATCAAACTCTTTAAATAAACAATTTATCCCAACTCAAAACGTTCTTTTTGTTCGATGAAGAATACTTGTTTACAAACTTGAGCGTAAACATAAAATGCATTCACATCACTAACGAATATTAAGTTAGTTGGAAAAGTAAATGCATTGTTTTGTCAGAATACATAAACCTGAAGAATTTTAGTGATTTCAATTGAGAATTTCTCTTTCGAATGTTCGTCATATTATTTTAAACGCGGTACATTCCATGCATTAATTGAAAAGGGACGGGAATTTTTCCTTCTCCAAAATCATCACATCTCTTCAATCAATAGGCATAACAGAAGTCATTTTTTGTTACAGAAAAGAAAGGAAAACTCAGAGAAAAAAACAGCTGAGCAGCAGTCTCCAATTTTTATTCCCCCTTATTAAGGACTGGAGTGAAAGCATATGCACAAATTGGTTTCGCGTTGCTGGGGAAAATCCGAGAAAAAATCTAGTCCAAGTGGAAATTTCAGTCAGAAAAATTTCTTCCTGAGATGCTTAAATCGGAAACGTGCGCTGTTTATATGTTACGATCACTCGAAACAAGGTAGGGAAATATTTGGAGACGGTTTTCCCTTATTTCAGTTAGAAAATAACTCATCAGCTGCGCGAATTAAGAGAAAAGTATAGAATGGGAAACTTCATTTCGCAGGAAATGGTATTTCCTAGGAAGTATCTGCTTTTGTTATATAATACTGGCCCCCTTCGGTGACCAGCTTGACCGCCGGAAATAAAATGTCAACTGAATCTCCTATGGATAATTTTATATTCATGGTTCCCTTAACAAAGTAGTTCTAAACTTCAAATTGCTATAGACACTTAACCCCGTTCTTTTCGTAGCCTTGCGCTTTTTCTGTTCCTTGTCCACATTAACTTAAAATACGCATTTGATTTCAACATTAAATTGGCGCGGCACGTTTCACTTCCAGCAGCATGCTAATTGGCTTAAAATACGCTGATAAAAAGAATTAAAACATAGCAACGTTAATCTTTCAGTTCACTGAATTATTTCATTATATACTTACTATCTTGAGTACTTACTTTACAGATTTCACAGAAAAATTGATCAAATAAAAGAAGAAAGTAAAACCCAGTTACATATTTTCTTAGCTTTCAATAATGCAAAAGAAACAAGCAATTAAACATTTCTTTAAACAATGAAAACGGTTTAAATGCGTTGTAACAATGAAAAGTATTGTTGTAAATTAAGCCAAAATATATTTTTAAAAATTTATTAAAATTAGAGAAAAAAATCGTACGCCAACTTAATTGATATCATTGAAAGGGTAATTTTTTAAATTTTCAATGCTGTTGATATATTGATAATATTCAATGTTGTTGATAATATTTATTTATATGTTGGAAGTTATTAAAGAAAAACCGCTAAAATTTAGCTTAATTTTTAATTAATTAAAATTTCTAATTAAAATTTGGAAAAACGGCTCCGAGGTGCACATTCCCACCCTCCAAAGTACATGTTTGTGCCAAATTTCGTTGCTCTAAGCCTAGCGGTCTGTCCTGTAGAGCACCAACATGCACACACACACATACATTTTCAGGAATCTATTTGGGAAAAAATGTTTGGGGGTTGTCATCGTTTTGTGTAGTATTTACTTATTATTTATTATTTTTTATTATATACATGTAGAATTTTGATTCAAACTAGGTAAAAAAATAATAATATTAATAAGAATTAACTCATTTATTTTCTGCAAACAATTCGAACTATTTTGATGCATTGCGTTTGTTTTGGGAAAGTAACCAGGAGTTAATTATAAAGAAAATTCAAACCATTTAAAAGTTAGGTATCCTTTAAAATATTCATGATTTGCTTCATAGTTTTTTGAAAATTCTTTTATGCAAATGTAGTTGCTGTAATCTGACAACGGCATATTCGAAATACATATTTAGAATAAAAGCTCGGAAACTGTTATTTATGAGAAATTTTTAGAGTAAGAAATGGTTGAAGTTTTCTTCAGAAAATGATTTTTTGCATATCTTTAGAAATTTTATTTTAAAATGAATATTGTTTGAAGGATAGTTAAAAACAAATTTCATATGATATGTTGAAATAATGAATAAAAATTGCCTGGCTATTTTATTAACTGAATATACTAGCAATTTAATTGTTCTGAAAAAAAGTTGTAATTCTATTACAATTAATCTGTGTTATACTTTTATATGAAATAAAGATTAAATATTTAAAGTTAAAAGAGAGTATGCAGGAAATTTTCCGAAAACTTTTGAAAAGTTTTTATTTAATTAGAGATTAATTTACACTGTTAAAAATATTCAATGGTTTTTCGTAGGTAAAAATAAAATTTTGTTTCCTTCAAGAAATCAGAATTTTTTTTTCATGCCAACTATCGAAAAATTTAAGCAATTTATTTTTTAATGATGATATTTTGCCAAGTTTCATATTTTAAATTTTGCATACGATGAAAAAGATAAATTAAGCATATAATTTTACAACAAACCATATAAGAAAAATTTTTGTAAAAAAGTTAGAAGAAAAAAAATGGTTCTGAGCAGATTTTGAATAAACATTTAATGTTTATTTACTTGTAAGAAATGTTGAAAAGAAAAATTATCTGTTTGAAGAAAATACGAGAATTTTAAAATAATCAGATAAGATCAATCACTATGATGTAACCTTGAGATCAAGTTTTTATGAACAAATGCGAATAGTATGTACTATAGCAAACGGCACATATTGTTACGAACATGGAAAGTCGCTTCCCAGCGATGTTAGTCTTATGTTTAGGAAGATAGTTCTACGGGGTATGTAACGCAATGCCTTGGGAATGGAGCTATTGACACCCGACCTTGGCGACAAACTTGTCCATTTTTGGCGACTTTGGCGACAAATGTGGGATATCAAAAAAACTAGAATTTTCTCGATATCTCTATTAGGAGCAGAGATCCGTACTTTTTCCAGATGATTCCATGTGACGTCACGGCATTTCGTGGAGACTTTAAATAGCAACGTGCTGGGATCACAGAGCAGAGTTTGATCGACTTGGAACGTGTTGAATCGTCTTTGGATTTTGAACGCGTTGATCGTCTGCGATCGTTTTTAGAGTGAGAACGCGTTTGGGATCTCTCTTTGGAATGTCGTCGCAGTGCGAGCTAGTAAGCTGATAGACGCCGAGCGGTATTGAAAGTGCTGTTGCTGTTATTATTAGTGAATTGCTGTTTGTTTGTGTTGCTAATTTGTGCAAGTGCTGTTTTTACTGTTACCTGCGCTTCGTGTTTTCCGGAATATTCGAAAATAAAGTGTCATTCCCCGTTATCCTATTTGTTTGACTGTTTTCGCCGTACACACACCAGGTCGATTTGTGTAACAATATGAATGATTTGTAATATAGCATGAATTTTAATCATACTTTTAAGATTTTTTGAATCATAAATGGCGTTAAAATCTTTAGAAATTAATTTTCAAAAAATGAATAGCCATGAATCATTAGCACATTCCATAAAAATAACATTGTATCTGTTATTTGTAAAGTAAAATATTAACATGAAAATGTGTTTGCTAATGCAAAATTTCGGATTTTACTCTTGCATTTGCTAAAAAGTAAAATAATACTTTAATATTTATAAAAATTACTTAAAAGACGAAATAATTATATTCATGGAATTAATTACGATTGTATTTTTTTCTTCTTAGTTAGAGGACTTTTTCCATTCACAACATTTTAATAAATATTGAAGAATGAAATAAATTTACAAATCTTATCAATAGAAATTAAAAAGGTAAATTATATTTATTTATGTCCAAACTTCAAGGGAATTTTAAATTAATTTTCAGGAGAAAACAAAATGCCTTTTATTTAGAAAAGGCTGAAATATTCTTGATATCAAATATTTGATGCTTTTAAAGAAAATGTTTCAACTCTCATGAGAAATAATACAAAGTTTGCAAATTGAATTATTAAATTTTCAGTCATAATTATTTCAATACAATAGTCGCCTTTCAGGCAAAATAATTTAGTTTAACCTCTGTCAATGCTCAGTGTACAAACTCAACAAAAAACATTTTATCCTAGATTTTTCAAAGATAAACTAAAATAGTAATGAATAGAATAATAGTAAATAATAGTAATGAATAGAATAATAGTAAATAATAGTAATGAATAGAATAATAGTAAATAATAGTAATGAATAGAATCGAAATAGTATGAATTCAAAATGGAAAATAAATTCAATAAACGATAAAGAATTACAGTAGAGCCTCGTTAATCCGAACCCCTCTAGCCCGGACATCCGGTTAATCCGAACGGGATTTAAAAAAATATTCATGTACTTTAATTATGTGCAAACATGTTTTGTTTCTATAGGAAAAGTTGTATGTATTTATGAGAAAAAGCGTCGATTTTTATAGTTTTACTCATCTGAAACTTGTATTAAGTGCATTTTAAGGCAAATTCAGTTGAATCCGGACTTTCGGTGATCTGGACAGGGTCCGGTCACATCTAGTCTGGATAAGAGGGGCTGTATTGTATCATAGTCATATTTTACTTCAATGACTTGAGAACTTAAGAAAGTAGAATGACAAAAAAATGTAATTTAGTCTTTTATGATAAATAATAAATGATTTGTCATGAAAGAAGAAAAGAAACATTACACACAGAAATTTTATCACACGGTATGGGGAAATGCACAGAAACGAAAAATTAACAAGGTGTTAAATGTTAGTTTAATATTATTTAATAACTTATATGTAAATCCTTAGTCTAAATGAAATTGAGTAATGGTACTTTCATCGACCAAACAAAAGTAATTATGTAATTTTTTTATCGAAATTAAACAAGTATTAGAATTTAGTTATTTTGGATATTAATTTTCTAATTTTATTTTTTGAACGGTAATCTAATTTATTTTTTTATCGTATTCAAAATGTTTTAATGATACTCAATATAAAACTGACAAAATGTCATGCCAAAAATATCCTTCGAAAAGATATGATGAAGCAATGGCAAAGTGAATGGGACGAAGGGAATACAGGTCGATCTACATTTAACATATTTCCTACACATTTTCTTTGCAGTCAGCGAACTGGAATAGAGCGTATGCTCTATTTCTCACAGGACACGGCCCTTTTCCTTCATATCTGCACAGATTCTATCTAGCCAACTCTGCACTGTGTGGTTGTGGAGAAATTGGAACTCCTATTCAATATGCTACATCCTGTCTGCTAACAACATCCTGTCTGCTAACAACATCCTGGCGCATGAAACAACCAGAGCCCAGCTTAGAACAGAAATGGTACAGGAGAACTTCGTCAAATCATCTGTCAGCGGAAGAATTCATCGGATTATCAGTCACATTCATAATTACCAGGACCTTTTAAAGCCAGACATCTAACGATCTAGTTAAGTTTCCAATTCATCAACTTTTAAATCAAGGGTCCAGTCAGCTGTTTCATTTGTAAACGTTTCCCTGCGACATCAACCTTTTCGTCAGCAAATCATCCAGTGAAAACATTTGAGAAAATTCTGATTGTGTCTTCTGCTTATGTACCTTGTTTGGACAAACCGGTCAGTGTTTATGCGCGTTTTGTTAACAGGTAATTGTCTCAAACAGAGAAACCACCGTCAGACAGTAACAAGAGATATAAACTCCTAATGGAGAACCCTAGGGAAATCTGAGAAAAATAAAGACTGCTTGAATACAAATTCCCTATACATCCTTAGATTCGTGCTCTACTGAAATTTTCAGCGTGCATGTGATATAAGCACGGAAGAACGTGGTTTTTAGGAGCAAGAAAAATTTAATGCCAAAATACCAACAATACAAACAATTTGAATCAAAATTTATTTAATTTAATTTTTTTTAATTTCTTAATTTATTTCTTTATTCAGAATAGTGTTTTGAGATATTTGTATTTAATTGTGTTTATTTTCCAAACTTTTTTTATTTGTGTGTTTCCTGCTTATATTGTATTTAATCAAGTTCTGTAGTTTAATTGTCTATTATTATTCTCGTCTGTAAATGTCAAACTCTTTAAGAGTGTGTTGCCCAGACAAGGAGTTTATTTGTTTCGATACTGTAATTGCTCCAGTGTAACTTTTGTGGGGTTTTTGCGGGTTTAAATCATGGGGAGGGGAGAATTTAAAGTTCTTCGGGGTACGGCATTCTCGTGGGATTTTAGGACCCTGTGGTGAAAATGGTTGTACTCATCCACCGAACTGGTTAGAGAACCCATGGGGTTATAGGCACCAGGGATGTGGGGTGGCGTTATGTCATGTATAATTTGCGCACTGATTATCAAATGAGCCCTAATAGCACAAGACGCTGTACAATGTTGTTACGATATCTTCACGATATTGTACGGCATTCAGAATACCGGACAACGTCGTAGAGATATCGTACAATATCTTGTGCTAATAGGAATCATCTGTGTTTTAAACAATTATGCAATCAATTATGATCTTGATCAGTGTTACAACTTAACTAACAAAATAGGTGTAGATAATTAAATTAAAAGATATACATAAAACAGTAAGAAAATAAAGTTAAGTGATGTTTAGACATGATGAAAAGGTCTTGACAGAATATATATCCACAATATATTATCCAAAACTTCTTAATACAGTTGAATAATAAAAATAAATGAGTTTTTAGAAGATCGTAATTACTGAAAAATAAATGATAATAATTATATAAGGTTTCTAAATAGCACGATTTTTTTAGGGTATTAAAATGTCAACCAAACCTTTTTTAATCAAAATCTTATAGGGCAAAACAAAAGTTGTAAAATAATAAGGCGCTCACATAAATATTTTGAGTAAATTGGAATTTTAATTATATATAATATTTTAATTTTAATGAGAGTTTCAGAATTCTCTCTCTTTTTCATATTCATTGTGGCTGGGTTTCCTTATCGTACTGTTTTCACAGTCTCGCGCTTTTACGATTTTTGCTTTGGCATTTAGCTTTTTGATTAAAAAATTATTTTCTACACTTCAGTATTATAATAAAAGAATTTATTTTGATTATTTTCTGCTATCCTAGCATATTGAATCAAAACTAAATAAAATTAAGCGGTTAATTGATAATTGTTCTAAAAGTATTTTAATATTGTATTGTCATCAGGATCACAAAATTGTACAGAGTTTCAGAATTTCAACGTTTCAGGAGTGAATGAAAAGTCGATTTTAAAATTCCATCTTTACAAACATGAAATTTGCCAAACTGAATCATGAAAAATTATATAATAAAAGCGTGTAACAAATCTGCTAACACATTTCATGACAACAGAAATCAAACGTTTCTTGAAAGTTCTAGAAATTAAACTCGCAGTTCTGAAACTACTCGTAAAGTAACCTGCTGGCACGAGGAGCATATCTCAGCATACTTTCGAGCAAGACTTCCTCAGAGTTATAATATTGTATTGTTACCAAAATCCCAAAATTGTACAGAGTTTCAGAATTTTAACGTTTCAGGAAGTGAGTGAAAAGTCAATTTTAAAATTCCATCTTTACAAACATGAAATTTGCCAAACTGAATCATGAAAAATTATATAATAAAAGCGTGTAATAAATATGCTAGCATATTTCATGACAATAGAAATCAAACGTTCCTTGAAAGTTCTAGAAACTAACTCACAGTTATGAAAATACTTGTAAAGTAACCTGCTGGCACGAGGAGCATATCTCAATATACTTTCGAGCAAGACTTTCTCAAAGTTCAGTTAATTTCAATTTAATTAAAGGATAATGAAATTCATGTATGCATATTGTAGCACTTTTGGGATGACATCCTGACACGCACTGAATAAATGCAGCCTGGTAGATTCAGGCTATCAAATTCTCTTTCGTAGTTTAATCGAGTATTCTCGTGAGGTTTATTATGGATTATGAGCAGATCTGAATGTGCTGTTGAAATTAATTCTGTGAATTAACGACTGTGCTGACTCGGTGATGTTCGTTCAATTACGGAGTTATTTAGACAGTTTTCTCTGCCATTATGGAATACAATCATTCAAATGTTTAGTAAAATATTCCCCTTCGAGTAGCGGCTAATAATTTAATTGTTATAAAATTCAAAATGCTACTATTTTGCAGATATTTACTGTTGTTTATTCTCTGGAAATTTCGTCATTGTTTTCAGAAATATAATTTGTATGGTCATATTTGATTGGTAATTCTGAGAATTAACGACTGTGATGACTCAGCAATGTTCGTTCAATCAGGAATTATTTAGATAGTTTTCTCCGTCATTATGGAATACAATCATTCAAATATTTAGTAAAATATTCCCCTTCGGGTAGCGTCTAATAATTTAATTGTTATAAAATTCAAAATGTTACTATTTCGTAGATATTTATTGTTGTTTCTTATTATTGTTTCTTATTAAATTTCATCATTCTTTAAGAAACATGATCTGTATTGCAATATATAATTGGCAGTAAGTGAAGATACATTTAAAAAACGACATTTAATAGCAAAACTTATGTTTATTGCACGAAATATACAAAATTTTACAAAAAATAATACTATATGTAATAAATATTACTAAATATAATTCAAAATCCGATCAACAATCTATTATTTACGTCGTGTTCAAGTCACTGACATCAGCATGCAGTGAATTGTTTTCCGTTTAATTCTCCCAATTCGCCTTTCTGAAAGCGAGATCATTGTAACTTTTTTCATAATTTGTTAGAATTTTGGATTCGCTTAATTTTAAACACAAAACTTTAGGTAACATAATATCTAAAATAACATTTATTTTACTCTAGAATTGCGAAATTGAACTCTTAGTTGAGTATGAGGTAATTGTATTATCAGTTATAAATTGTCTAAATTTTAATGAAAATATTATTTAAAAATTGATTAAATTAATTAATCAAACATTAATAAAAATTCTTAGTATTATATATAAAGGCGCATATGCAGCTATTTCTAATATAATACAGATACAAATAATATATACACTAAACAAAAATTAAAATTAAAAAAGAAAGAAAAGTATAGATAAGAAACAGCAGATTTAAACATAAACGATGACAATACATCTTTTAGCGTACTAACGCAACAGCCTCAAGTGATTGCATCAACAGAAGTTTAAAACGATTAAAATTTAAAACACATAAAAATTAATTTAGAAAGTAAACAATGTTCAAAAAGGAAGAAATGAATGAGAAATCGAATGGAGAACTTTATCAAAGACCACTCGCCATTAAGATTCCAAATTAGACAAGATTTTCTGTCAAGGGTAAGATTATAAATCAAAAGTATACCCTTTGTGGCCTGAATCTTGTCCAATATCAATACGAGAAACATTCTGAAAGATCAAGATGCAAAATCCTTAATGTATAATCAAAAGATACTAGAGAGTGTGTTAAATTTAACACTCTCTGCCGAATTTTTAGATGTAGAAAAAGCGACGCCAAAGACACAGGAAGCAACAAAGAATTAGAAGAATTAGACCTAGCTCCATCTATGAAGAAAAATTCTAACTAATTAATCAGAATAAAAAAACTAATATTTAAACAGTTATAACAAATAAAATCAGAAAAAACATTAATATATATTAATTAGAAATATTTTTCATACTCCTTTTAAAAAAACTATAAACATCAATGAAAGAATTTGGGAATCCGTCGTCTTTAAGAATATTCTTTAAATTATCTAAAGCTTTAACTAAATTTGAATGGTTATTACATATGCTATTTATTCTATTAATTTGAGAAAAATGGAATTCCTTAGAATTTTATAATGAAGATTTGTATAAAAATTACAAAGTATTATAGCCTTAAAATTAAATTCTTTTCTTTTAACAAAAATGCCGACAGAGACTCCTGAATTTAATATTTCAATTTCCATATCTAAAAAATTGCATTTGTTTATTTCTGTATTAGTTTTGTTCAATTTAAGCTCTTCTGGATAGCAGTTATAGATGGACTTAA
>BGPR01003009.1:94015-113670 GCA_013235015.1 Araneus ventricosus
GCACTTAATAAACTTTTAAAAATGATTTGACTTTCCATATTGTTCAACAACACATTGCCATCTTTTCTTTTACAATTTCTTCATCCCACATTCATAGATCTTCTGGTCCTTATTAACAAAAAAGTTGAACCAAGTGCTATCTCACTATATCATTATCACTTTTATCATTCAAGGAGTTTTGTGGAAACACATATAAATGATAGTTACATGGCGCAAAGTCCGATCTTCATGATGAATGTAATATCACTTCTCAGCTAAACTCCAACAATGTTTTATGAGTCACTAAAGAGTCCATAAAAACCTGTTTATTTTCAGACCAGAATGTGAAATTACGTACTGCGTGTTGTCAAATTTTTATATGGGCCGTAAAAAAAGAGATTAAAGTTTGTAAACATTTTCATTCATGTATGTATTTTAAATAAAACCTTTCCGACAATATTATAACCTCATAACTCTTCGTGTTCATCAACAACTTTCTTCCCTTTGTAAAAATAGAAAAAATAAAATATGATGAAAATTCCCTTTTTCTCACTTCAGTGTTAAAATCAACACCATACAAACAGCTTTAAATAAAATTATGCGGAATTTGCTTCGAAAGTAAGGTTAATGTGACAAACAATTAACATCATATGGAATAAGTTCTAAAACTGACAGAAATTATTCATAAAGGTAGCTAAATTATCTGTTTGTGAAAACTGCAATTATTTTTGCGTCAACCATTTTTTGCATTTATTATTATCTTTTTTTGTTTTATTTTATTTCACTCTTTCTTGTCCTCTTTTATTTCTGTGAAGTACTCAATTAAACAAGCATATGCGTATAGTTAATGATTGTTTTCTGCACTTCCTTTATACATCTCAGTCCTGTATACTAACGGTCCACAAACTTTTAGTATCTAGGACTAGCTTTCAATATCTAATTATATCGACCCCCCTTGGAATTTGAAATAACTAATATGAAAGTCCTTTTCAGGTTACATAAGTTTATAGGACAAACCAGCGAGTATTACTTCCCCTTAGCTCTGCCGTATGCTTCCATAATATGGTGTGTTGTGTGCTCAGCTTCTTAAAAAAATCTTTTTTAGGTTACTTAAGTTTCTAGGACAAACCAGCGAGTATTACTTCCCCTTAGCTCTGCCGTATGCTTCCATAATATGGTGTGTTGTGTGCTCAGCTTCTTAAAAAAATATTTTTTAGGTTACTTAAGTTTCTAGGACAAACCAGCGAGTATTACTTCCCCTTAGCTTTGTCGTATACTTCCATAATATGGCATGTTGTGTGCTTAGCTTCTTAAAAGTCTTTTTTAGGTTACTTAAGTTTATAGGAGAAACCACCGATTATTACTTCCCCTTAGCTTTGTCGTATACTTCCATAATATTGCACGTTGTGTGCTTAGCTTCTTAATTAATATAAAAGTCCTTTTTAGGCTACTTAAGTTTATAGGACAAACCACCGATTATTACTTCCCCACAGCTTTGTCGTATACTTCCATAATAAGGCGCGTTGTGTGCTTAGCTTCGTCAGGCAATAAAAGGAAACGAGTAGGCATATTCGACTTCTTCCCGTCCAAAATTTTAAACAGATCTATTAATCTATTTTGATATCCAATCACATACTAAATTTTATTTATCTAGCTCTTTTCATTTTTGATCAACCGTGTGCTTATTACACTGATTGACCAGTGGCGGATTTCTACAATCAAAGGCCACAGGCTCAAAATTACCATTGATCCTATCCAATGTCGTAAATTTGCCATCATCTTAGTACTGAGATGTACATTTTGAGGCCCCTTAGGATCCTGAGACGAACACCTTTAGCGCCTGTGTGAAAAGCAGCCACTGGAGTTGACAGACAAACAGATAGTCTTCCATCTGACTTCTTTGCTCCAAAATTTAAATAACGAAATTAATACGAAACGACGGAGAATAAAAAGGCTTAGCTTTGCAAAACTAATATTTTGATCTAAACCAATTTACAGTCCTGATTTTGATAACGACGGAAACATTCCTTTGTACAAATGTGTATGCAATGCACTACGCAAATTCCTAAGTGTCTTCCTATAGATTATATACTTATGTTCCCATAAACTTTCTCTTCACATATTTTTGCTTAATAATTAGAGTTCGTAATTACGTTTTTAATGTAATCACGCAGTTCAATTAGTTACTGTGTTGAATAAAACTCAATCAAGTAAAAGGGTACAGCACTTCCTTTTTCTTTGAGTCTGAAAGCATCTTTACTTTGTTGTTTCTGCATTCATTTTTCTGACTAAATAATTAATGATAGAAGTCTTTGCAACACAGTAACAAGTTTTTATAATTCTTTAATGATGTTTTTCTGTTTTCGTATGTCAAATCTGTATGTGATACACGTAAAAATAAGAAAAAAGTGAAAATGTTTTTCTCTCCAAAGTAATTTCTTTTACTTTAGTCTCCTTTAGTTGCTAATACTCTTTATCTTAAAAAAATGTTATACTTTAAAGCTGATTTTTTTAAGAGTTAGAAATAATTCGTAATGTTTTTGAGAAATAATAAAAAAGTATTTCGTTGATTATTCTTCTTTGGAACATTCGATCACAGTGGCATAGAGAAGGAAGGAAGAGGGGGAGGGGTAAAGGGGGGACTATTTTTGGGGTCATTGTAAATAAAAAGTATTTTTAATTTTCCCCCACATTCTTATATTAAGAATTTACAATGCCGTTTCAATTTAAGTCGTAATATTCCTTGTTAGATTTTTGGAAATAAATTCTTAAAGATTCATTTTGATCCCATGAAATTATTTTAAAGAATTTATTGGTTTAAAAACTTATTGATTCAATCAGCTGTGAGAGAACTTAAATTATTCAGTTTCTTTTACATTCTAACATATGGAACCTGATGAAGCAAGCTTCCTCTCTCTTTTCAAGACAAATAAACAAAAATATCAAGAAATGTAGTATGTTACCAAGGCACAATTTCTTCCATGGAAAGCAACGGAAGAAGATTCCACAAATATTCCTCGTTGTTTGAGTTAAAAAATTATTTCACAAAATTTTTTTGTCAAAGATTGGCTTTAACTTGCATCTATCATTTTTTCAAAAGCTTACAAACATTTAAATTTTACAAAAATATCTACTAATTAAAACTACAGTACATGCTTGCATGCAAAGAAAAGCTTAGTTATATTCGAAAGTAGGTGCGACAATCGAACAAATATTTTATTGCATAATTTTCCAGCATATGAGGGAGCATATCCAGTTTCTAAAAATCTAACCCTACACTGTGTAGTTATCCATACCTACACCAATATCATTTTTGTCTTTTAGGAAATAACTTTGAATAATTTAATTACAAATTAATAAAATTATTTACTTAATACATTTTAAAAGATTTTTTTGGAGAATTAGTTAAAAAATTACGTTCAAAAATAGTATTCTTTACATATTTTTCCTCCATTACATACATTCATTTATAGAGACTTACATAACCTTTGATGAAAAATAAAAAAAAAATAATTCTATAATGATTTTAAATATTAAAAATTTGTAGGATGCATATAAAAAAATCTAAAAACCTGTTCTCCTCATTTTAGCTTAATATTCACAATGAATAACTGCTCTTTTAACTGTGAAAAGTTAGCCATATGTTACAGAGATGAAGACAACATTCAAGTGATTTTGAAATGCGTAATCCCTTTCCCAGTAGTAGCGAATGCGATACAGATCACAAATTAAGTTAGCGAAGTTGCTGATACACCAGAATCGGCAGCGCTTCCACAAAAATGGCGGTTTGTAGCTGTAACTGTGTTATACGAGATCTGCGTCTCTTGTGTAAATATACTTCTGCGATTTGAAGCAACGTAACAACAATGCAAAAAATGCATTAGATTTTTTCACAGGATAACAATTGCATTATTGTGTAATTCGCTAGTTGGAGGGAAAGTGTAAAAATTTTTTAGACGTTATGCACTAAATAAAATGGTTCAGGATGCATTTTGAGGACGTTTGAGAAATATTTTTTATTGGAGAATGGATTGCGAAGTCCAGGTAATGTTGTTATTAAAAATGAATGAAAATACTATTTTGAAAGAAATTTAGTGGATTTATTTGTCAAAGATGGGTGAATATCCAGATTTGGATTTTTATACTGATTTTCAACCATTGAGGAACAACGTAAAGTAAGTTAGATTTTTGAAACTATTATTTTGAGTTTTTACTTTAGATTTAGTATTTTTGGAACGATAATGTGTAGCTCTTTGTGACTTTTAAAACAGAGAATAATTGAAAATGTTTTTTATTACTGTATACTGAACAGAAATATTTTGACTATATTATAATGATGTTTAAAAAATATTTATTTTTGGAGATTAGCTATAAGTAAGTAATTATTTGAAATTTTGTATCTTTTTTTGGTTCAAAGTGTTGGTAATATTGTTATTAAAAAAGGAAATTGAACGCAAATACTAATTTGAACTGACAAAAAATTAATAGATTTACTTAAAGAAAATGGATGAATATTTCAATTTGAATTTTTATACTGATTTTAAACTGTTGGTGTGAAGTAAGTTTTATTTTTGAATTTATAATTTTAGGTTTTATACTTTCAGAAATAAAAATAAGTAGTTCATTCAGGATTAAAAAATTGTTTGCAATCAGGATGAAAAGAAACACAAAATTATATGAAGAAATGTTGGAAATAAACATATATAAATGTTTCTTAGATATGCACTGAAATGGATTTCTATTTTCTCTAAGAGTAGTTATAGTCTTTGATAATTTTATTTTCAATCATTTTCATAAATGTATTTGTATGTATCATAAATGTGTGAAAATGATAGCAAGAATCCTATCCAGTGTCTCTATAATTTATAAAATTCAACAGTCCTTATTTTAAACTTAAATTTTAATTATGTGATGATAACCTTTGTTTTGGGGAAAGAAATTAATTTTAGGCAATTAGCTATATATTGATAGCTTTCCTGATGTATATTGGACCACTAAATTTGGTTTTACATAAATTATGCAGAGATTTAAAACAAACATTTCATTAAAACTAGTTGGAAATTGTCGTTTATCTGATAAGGGCACTTTCAAGTTGCCGTAAATAAAATAGACGAAAATGGTTTAAAATACTTATCTGAATCATTTCTTTTGTTTCTTGCTTGTATTGGGCTTTTACGTCATATCCGATGGATTAAATCACATTTTTATAATATTTTTAAATTCTGTTTTTGAGCATTATATAGATAAACTGGTTGAAGATTTTGTTTGAATTTATTGGAAATTTAAAATGTTCTACATGAGATTATTAATACTTTTAGATTTTGCAATTTTTTCCATTTGAATTGATTAAATGGAATCTTATGTTGTATTTTAAATTTCACCTTATATTTGGCGCAGTATAGTAATATTTGGCTCTTGCGTCATTGAAACCTACTTACCTACCGTAGAAATCTAACAATTTTAATTAAAATTAAATGTAAATGAAATTATGGAAACTTCTACCAAAGATGCGAGAAGTACATTATTGTATATAAAATATAAGCGTTATTTGTATGTGAAAATAAGATATATAAATAAAAGATATGTAAATGTAATTATTACATGTAAACTGAGTATAATGATGTAAACATAAGTATTATATGTAAACTAAGAAATAGGAGTGTAAATATAAGTATTATATGTATCTAAGTATTAATATGTAGATAAAAATACAGTAGTGGCAAATAAAAGCGCACCATCATAGATTTTGTCATACTTTATACACGACCCTGACGCAGTCATTTAAAAGATGACGCATTAGCAATTTAAGAGATGATGGAATCATGCGTTCCTCTTGCAAATGCGTCAAAATTATCACTAACAGCATTATTTGTTCAATTTAAATTTATAATATCTTATTCTTAAAAATACAAATGGTGCATTTGTGTTTTTAAGGGATTCACATTCATTGGTCGCTACTGTATGAGCAAATGTATTAGTTGAAAGAAAATAAAGCGTTACATATTTAAGATAATAATCCAAAATAAAATGTATTTTCTCAACAGAAAAGAATCAAATAACAGGGCTTATAAAAAAACTTTTCCAAGTATCAAGCGACAAAATAGCAACTCTTCTCATGCTGCATCTTTCCTCTCATTATTTCGCGAAACAAAACTATCATTAATTTTGCAATAACTTTAAGAGACAGAGCGACAGACTTGAACTAGTATTGTTCAAAATACTAACTCAGAAATTTGACGTGTTTTCTCAATCGATGTCAAATGTCCAGGAGGGTGGATGACAAGTGTGTTTGACATTCTCGAATGTTGCTCCACCCTTAGGGGGAGAAGCACGGTCATCACGCTTAGGGTTAATTAACGTTGCTCTTAAATACGTTGGGGAGAACCAGTTAAAATGTCAACTAATATTTAATGATGGGCGTAAATTTTCTTGATTGCAGTGCGTGCTGTGCGATACTCTAACGTTGTGCCTTTTAAAAATATCGAGGGACATATTAATGGTCTGACTTGTTGATGGTGTTCTTCCTCTGCGTTTCTGTATATAATCGTACATGCATGAATTTTAATCATTTTAGATAATAGTGTTAGACAAAATATGAAATACAAGTTTTGTTTTAAAACTAGCTGATATCCGCGACTTCATCTGCAGAGTAACACATTATTTGTACCTTGTTTATCGGGATAAAATACTTTCATATCTTTATAGTTTTAGTTTTAAAAATTCGCGCATGCTCCAAAAAAGCTACAGACGATAACAATTAAAACATTTTTAGAAATTGTGTTTTAAAACACTTTCAAAAATGAATTAAAATGTAACAGAATGTTGCATGTAAATGAAATTAGTATTATTGAAAAGTCAATTTTTTTAAACTTTAAGATGATGATAAAACGGATTTTGTGCGGTAATATGCTCCAAAGTTATTAATTAAATTAAAGGTAATTTTTAAATGATAAAATTTAAGGCGATTTTTAATTAATTAAAATTCAATTATCTCAAAACCTTGTTCAATAAGCCTGCTGGGACTTCATATTGATTCGCCGTGTCATTTAAAAAGACCATGATTCTGATTTCAAATAAATTGCAACTTTGATCTTTTCGAAAAAGCGCTTAATATTATCTGAATTTCGAAATTTTATTTTTTAGGTTATTTTTAAGTATTTATTTTCATTATCCAGTCGCAGAGATCAAACTTAAACTATTAAATCAGAAATAGAAAAAAAAAATAAAGTCATGTCCGTAAAAATCTGAGTCTTGATAAATGTTAATTTGAGAAGAAATTAAAAAAATTATATAAAAAGTATATTTACTGATTTATTCAACTTATAAATATACATGATGTAAAAATTTCATTGCTTTTATAGAAACCTATTTATTTGTTTTTGTACATGATATAATGCTAGCTTGAGACGAAATGGCACCACTGCGGCAGCTACTCATAGAAATTAAAGTTTGATTGATAAATTACACTAAGCGAAGTAAGTTGCCATTTTTAACATTCAGTTGTTCATAAATAATTTTAAACTGTTTGTGATAAAAACTTCTTTACTTTAAGAAAAGTAAAGACAATTAAAACTCTTCTTAATTTCTTACTACATGTTTTGAAGAGAAAAAAAATCAATCATCATAAGTAAATCAATAAAAAATGGCATCGACAGGAGTTCAGTGAAGCGACATAATAAAATCTAATTTATAAAATAAGAGCAACAGTTCTTTTAATAAGAAAATGTGTTCCTAATGCTTAAGCGTTAAAATTCAGACTTTTCGGGAACACCTTAAATCACTTTTTAAATTTTGTTGAATATTAATAAGCCAATTAAAATTATTTTTTAGTTCAACTATCTTTTCTTCAAAAAACTTCGGAAGGAAATTACTCTTTTTTCCACATCCAAATCGATAACTGTTTTCAAACCAAAATTTATGGAAGAAGAAGGAAGGAGAAAAAACTCAATGTGATATACAGGTTTATAAAGTGAACGTCTTGCCATTACTTTTCTATAAAAAAATCATAGTATAATTTTAGATTGACTTCTCTCTCAGAAATTTATAACTTCTTTTCGTTTGAAATATATTAAAATAATATTCGTTCTTGTGATAAGAACACTTTTGAAAGAGTTTTTTCCCCTGAGCTTTTGGGCTTGCAAACTTAAGTTTATTCTTTCGTCTTTAAAAGTTTAAAAATGTATTAGAAATTAATAAAGACTGAAGGCATTCATCTTTAATTAGCATATGAAGTTTTATTTTCTGAAGCTTTAAGGAAGAAAAAGGCTGAGGACAATATACGTAACCAGTGTTAAATAGCATGAATTAAGAAAAAGGTCGATTGATAATTTTCAATCAGTATTTAGTAGCTTGAAGCTTTGGAAATGTTAAGTCTGCAAAATTTAAATTTTGCTTTTCATAAAACAAGAAATTTAGGTAAAATAATATTCAGATTATATGGAAAAAAACCATCATTATTATTTAAAATAATAAATTATTTTCCCATTTGTGTGTACAGAATATAAAAATTTACAGATGTTTCTAGCTATAAAATTAAGTGTTTGTAAAATTCCATATTAGAAATTAAGAAAATGATAATTAGTTGCTTAATATAAAAAGGTTTCTATTTTTTTTATCTTCCCTATAAATTTTCATGTGAGTCTAAAATAAGCGTCTTCATTCACAGATGCAATTTCAATTTTTGAATTAGTTCCAGTTATTAACTTTCAATTGGGAAAATGCGATTTAAAAACTAGTGTTTTGTTTATTCTTAAATGCTTAGGCTCTGAATTGATTTTAAGATAGAAATTTTAAGCACAACAATATCTAATAAAAATTGTCGAATAAAGAGAAAATGAAAATCAGTCTGTTTTGGTTACAACATTTATATCTTTCATGAGGTAGCGCCATATAAATTTATATCTAGAGGCTTTTTTTCTTAGTTTCAATTATCTTCTCGAAAAAACCCACCACTAAATTGCAAGTTCTTGATCAAATATTCTAGAGAATCGTATCTTATGAAGATATCTATAAATAAAAATTAATGATTGAAAAGAAATCTAACAGAACTAAGAAATTAATCTTAAAAGTATTCTGCGCTGTACATTAAGAAACTTTTGCAGCTGTTAAGTCGAATCGGATCCACAGAAAATTAGCTACTATTTTCATTATTTTTTAAAGTAATAACGCTGATCATTAAATTGTATCTTTTTTGTATAAATTTTAAAAAGAATCCTAAAGGCTTCCTTTATTTATTAGAAAAAATCGAAGAAGACTGTAAGCACTTTCTTATGTCAGTTCAGGAAATATTTCAAATGCTCGAATTTGAAAATAAGAGATTCAATGTTAATAATGTAGAGAAAAAAATTCTAAAAATCTATTTCTAAAGCAGCAATGTTAGGACAAAAATACTAATTTAAATTAGGAATCGGTAAAGAAATAATTATTTAATGAACATTAAAGTTGAACAAAAAACATTTTGGTAAGGAGAAAACTGTAGTGCAATTTTTGCGAATTTAATTCCTACAGGATTTGCGCAGTTCAGCTTCTCTTAACAAAACTTTTTAATTCGATTAACATATTCGAATGCAGAATGAATTCGCAGATGGCTTATTTTTAATTTCCTTTAATTGCCAAAGGAGCAAGGACTTTTCATCTGTTAGCTTTCCGAAACTTCACTTTTTGTTAAAATTGGGCGAAATAATTCTTTAAGTCCGAAGTAAACTATTTATATAACAATTTTCACATTACAGGATAGCCAAAATGAAGTTCCAGAGCGCAATGCATTGCTGTGCATAACTTATTTTTGAGAGCGGTTATCTTTTGTGCTTTGGTCTGTCCACCGAAAGAATTCTGCTCGCCAAGTTATCTAGTTGACAGAGGTCTCTGTAGCAACTGGTTATGTTTGGAAAGATCCATTTCGAATAGGAGGAATCCGACGGAAGTCGAGGTTTTATTTTATTCTTAGCGCCATCTTGCGGCAGTAAACAGAGTAGTTGATTATTCGTCTTCTACCCACCTTAAATAGATTTCTCCTTCGATAACCTGTTTTTATAGCTACCACCATCAACGAGACAATTTGGAAAGCAGAGTTCTCTCGGTAGACGGTCTGTGCGAAACTTTGTCAATCGGAATAGTGCAAATATGCTAAAATATCAGCGAAACTGGACTTTAGAAAGTTTACCTCTCATGCACAGAATTGTAATCATTCATATATGGAAATTACCACTTATTTGAAGCCAACAAAAAAGAATCAAATGCATTTTAAAGCAGGAAAGGTTGGGAGAACATTAGCAAAACATGTCCTTATAAATGCATTTAAAAAAAATTATAAAATTAATTCATTCGACTATTTTATTTTTGAAAAGATTTATAAAATTTTTTCATGTTAGAAAATCATGAATTCTTGAACGCATGAAATTTTCGCCGACATATTTCAATTTTTCAATGTTTTAGTAGAAAAAAATTAAATTCATTTGCTCTTTAATTAATTTCAAAAAATTTTAATTGATGGGTTTAAAAATGACTCTTACATAAGCTCATGAAATTTGTAATCAAACAGAAAATATATTCTAAAAAATTAAGCTGAATAAATAGAGTTTTTATAATCACGCTTTTATTAGAGGACGAAAAAAGTAGAATTCCTCTGTAATTTTTTTATTTGTTAGTGTTTCACTTATTATTCATTATCATAAATGCTATGGAATCTTGGAATCAGTGTTTTCCCCAAATTGACTACTACAAAGAGGCGCTACGTGTATGGAGCCAAAATGTAATTAAATAGATCTATTAAATGATAATTAAGTTCTGAAAATATTTAAATAACGCGTTGTCATTTAGAACACACCAGTATAAGAAATTTGAAATCCGTAGCCTATTAGGAAGTCAGTGAAATATCAATTTCAAAATTTCATAAAACAAGTCATGTTAAATAAAAGTCTATAAAAAATATAACAAAAATTTCTCGCAAATGTTTATTCCGGTCAAGATTTTTATTTCCATGATCGGAATTCCAATGCGTTGATTAATAGTGCAATATATAATTTGTAAAATTCCAGTATAGTCATATTGGAATTTTAATTATCACAAACTAAATATTTTTTCAATAAACAAGTTCTTTTTTTCTATTCATTACGGATGAAACAAAAGCATCTTAAAAATGGTAAATAATTCATCATATAGGCGTGTATTTGTTTATTTATAAAACAAAACACTTCTGTTCTACGAACGCAATCGCAAGACCTGCATTCAGATGGAAAATAGGTAACGTTATAATCTATCTCAAAACTTCTACAATCAAAAGAGCATTCATCCGTCTAGATCAGGAATACTAATGACTGCTTTAAGTTCCGACTGAGTCTATAAATTTTTCTCCTTTTGAAACGAGTAAAATTCTTGTTTAAAGGCTCTGCAATTCTTCTCTACATGCAAAATTCCCCTTCACAAAAGGAAAAGCAGGGGAAAGTAATGGCGGCGGGAACTTCAGCATTCTGAGTACTTTTATTTTGAATTTCAAAAGACGTATTCATCTCACATGTTTGTATTCATCCAAGTAACGAAAGAGTCGGGATGTTTTATTCAAATATTTCTTTGTGCATTTCATATTACAATAATTCCTTCTTCTGTGACGAGTAATTGGAAATGATAAGACAAAGGATATGAAATCAGGATAAACTTTTACTTTTTGTTGAAATTTTGCTTGTTTTTCTGCAATTTTAATATCTTTTCAAGGTATAATTTGTTATATTTATGCATTTATATTACAAGAATCATCGTTTTGTTGTCTAAAATGGTTGAAATTGAGATTTAATAAAATTTTTACTTATGGTTTTAAATTCGAACTTATAGAGTGATCATAAAATCTTTTGCTCCGGTTACACTTAATATAATCAGATATACATAAAATCAGGTTGACCTGGAAATAATACAGGATTTTTTGCAGGCCAGATGCATAACTGGATAGTAGTTTTAATCTTTAAATGACTTGCATTAATCAGAAGGTTGAGAGAGATCCTTCATCGCGAAAATGTTCGATCGCATATTAATTCAACATTAGCTTCATGTTTTGGGGTGGGGAATTTTCATCTTTCAACCATACAATACAGATTTAACACTGCTTAGACCCCAGGCCCATATTTACACCTTTTTTCTCCATAGGTCAAAGCTCCTAATTCAGTGGGAACGTAATTTGCATATGAAGTTGATAAATATGTTGTGTTCGTAAATTGTGTATGGATTTGATAAACATGTTGTATGGATGATTTAGATATGATATCGTTAAGTATGTTGTGCGCTTAATTTGAGTGTGAAGTTAATAAGCATGATGTGCATATTCATTAAAAAATCAACTATGAATGAAATCAACGATTGGAGCTTAAAAAACGAACTGAAATTGCCTCTGCAAGTTATAATCTACCAAGTGATAAAAATAATCAAGAATATTCCTGTTTACCAATACCGTAATATTTGTTCAAGAAATATATCTAAATATAATGGAACACATTTGGCTAACCGAATGTTGCGAAAACAACTTACAAGTTACCTTTCTTTTCTTCTTCTTATGAAGAGAAATTTTCTGCTAACTTTCTTATTCTTATTATTACTACTTTTAAAAATATATTTTATGTCAAACGTTAAATTCAAGCAATTATAAACAAATGCAGGAATCTACCCCCCAACCTCATTTGGTGAGGCATTTTGATTAAGGCACATTAAGGCATTTTGATGACCTGCTAATTTGATGATACGACAGGTCTTAGCTTGTATTAAACACAATCAGCTGTATTTCCAAAACAACCTTAAATCGATAGAGGAGATCTTGTATAGTTGTTACAATATTTTTAAGAAACTTTTTTTAAAAAAACTATTACAAGTATTTTTATGAAACACACTTTAAAATTCACTCTAATTATTAAAGATCCATGACATATTTTTTTAAAAAAAGGATTACATAAAGATAATTCTAAGACATTAAAATATTTATACATTTATATTTGTACATTGTAACAATTTACCCACAATGGGGTATGTTGTTAGGCTAGATAGGGTTAATTGTTACATAAAATATGTTAATCAATAAAAGCAAATATAATAACGCTATGTTTGAGTATGTTATTATTTTATGGTCTCTATAGAATAACGATAGGCTTATTTTCTCTTTTCTTCATAAATTCACTTAATTTCATACGTTATTCTGATGAGTTATCATCCTGATCCTTAGCTGTGAATTACAGTTTTTACAAATATATAATTTTCAAACACAAAAAAATCACTCCATTTTCTTTGGCCAATTCCAATGTTGGTAAACCGAGATGAGACTGATGATTATCGAGAATAAGTAGAACAGGTTTCTCTTTGGTGACTGGTATGTTTTATAAAATGTCTCATGAAGCTCTGAAAATCCTTACCAGCCATCCATTCATCCATACAGATTTATTTGATGATCTTGAATTTTCTTGAGGTACATTTGGACGGAAGTGACGTTTAAAGATTTTTCTATGGAAAAAAAGTAGAAACTGAATTGCCATTAGCACTAACAGCAAGAACCATGGTTACCAAACTGCCTCTCTCGACAGTGTTCACGGCTCCAACCATTTTTGTACCATTTCTGGCAATTGTCTTCCTTGAATTCTGAACCGTTGTCACCCAATCTTGTCAACGTTGTAGATGCCTTGGCACTAAAATTTGAATCTGTCGTAAACACAGGCAAAATTGCTGAAGAAGGTAACAACATTGAAATTCGAAACTCTGCTCAGGCTAATCGTCTGCAGAGTGTGGATAGAAACAGACTTCTTATGCTTTAGAAAAGTTGACAGCCAATCACTTGCAGCACTTTTAAATTTACTCCAGGCCGCTGGGATTTTATTTGTTTTATAATTACATATTGATATACCAATAATTTTACTTTCACAGTAGAAAGGCCGTAATAGAGCTTCGAAGCACTGTCTACGTACTGCTGAAGTTCCGTCTCCTGTTCATCTCTGAAGACAGGCAGAAGTTTTTCTTACAAACAACGCTAGGTTCAGTTGATTCTGGATCTAAAACAGAAAAGGGCTCAGTAATGTAACTTGTATGCAGGATCTTCAAGAAATATCTTTAAAAATTAACATAATTTTTCTATATTGTTTCATTATTTAATTAATTTCTTTTAATTACTCTTAAATTAACCAAATTATAATTGATTAGAAATGCTACTTACCATCACTAGCAGTTTTCATTTTACTGAAGAATCTCTGGAGTGTCATAAAATTAATTTAGTCGTTACCTGCCGATTTTTGCAATGAACAACCAGCCATCACTACTCCCGCTGCCTCCAAAATGTTTCCTGAGGCGTTGCACTCCCACTTGTTTTTATTTTATAGTTTCTCATATCAATTTTAAGAAGAAAACATTATTACACAGTAGTAACATATTATGTACAGTTAAAACTTACTCGGGGCAAGCTGTTACGCTGAAACGAAATTGTAACAAGTAGCCCCATGTGACGATATTTTATATTTTGATCCGTGTGAGTGGTATATTAAAGTTGTACAGAATTTTTAAATATAATATTACCTACCTGAGACCTAGGCGTTTTCGTAGTACAGACGTTACAGAGATATCTCAAAGAGTCCGGTTGCAAAGAAAAAATTAAAATTTAAAAGAAAAATTACTAACAGACACAAACTCAGAATTACCAAAAGAATTCTCACTTCGATTGACTGCAGGCACTCCAATGTTCGTTCAGGAACACACCTGAATGAAGGTACCATTAGCACGAGAGAAGTGATTTGCTGCCAGTGGTTAGTTTAAAATCAAAATATAACAACCGGTCTCCCCTACATGATAAAAAAAGAAAATATATTTAAAATTTTAACACTGGTGATTCGTGACCATTTTTTTCTTACCTCGGAACTTATGAGTAAATATTTAATTTGTCATATGTGTCAATGAATTTGGCTCCAAAAATAATCCTGGCGCATCAAATTAAAATCATTACAGAACTTTGTTTTATCAAAAATCTAGATCTGATTGTCATTCAATGTTGTTAAAGCCAAGTGCATCTAGAAGTTTATTATTCACGATTTCTGCATGCATTTCTTTGTTTTAAAATCACGAAACTCTTTTGTTCTTCGAAACAGACCTATAGTCTATTGAAAACTTTTATAATCGAAAGCACATTCATTCGTCAAGATCAGGAATACTAATGAACACTTTGAGTTCACTTGAGTTTGCTTCACACTGAGTCCATAAAACTTTCTACTTTTGAAATGAGTAGTATTCTTGTTCAAAGGCCCTACAATTCTTCTGTACATGCAAAATTCTCCTTCCAAAAGGAAAAGAAGGGGAAAGTAATGACAGAGAGAGCTGTAGCAGTCTGCGTAGTTTTATCTTGAATTTGAAATGAAATATTCCTCTTATAAGTTTCTATTCATCCATGTAAAGGAGATGAGATGTTTTATTCAAAATTTCTTTATAAGCTTCATATTGTAATAATTTGTGTTTCTATAAGTAGCTGAAAGTGATTAGACAAGTAATATCAAAATGAGGGTAGAATTCTTTTTCATGTCAAATTGTTATTCGTTTTTCATCAATTCGAAGATGATAAATGATTATTTTAAAATTTATTATAGAAGTTTTGCATTGTTATCTAAAATTGTTGCATTTTACAAAGAATAAATACAAATGTATGTATTCAGTAATTTCGCAAATATAATTTTTAACATATAATATAATTTTTTAACTTATGATAGCATATTTTACTTTATCATTTTAATTTATATTGTTTGTCTCAATTTTTTTGCTATATATTTTTTGAATCATCGTTCTATTTAGGGCACAACGCATATTATTATACCACATTTACAATGGAAATACATAATTCCTTGAGTTTCCAAAATTTGTTAATAGCCATAGATGCTTCATTTGATAGCTTAATGTTACTTTCGGTTACCATATTTAAAAATATTTACAATTTTATATTTAAAACTAGACGTACCCAGCGTTGCCCGGTATTTTTCAGGTCAAAATCTTTTGGTAGACCGGAAACTGAACTATATCTCACAAATAAAAAAATGTTTATTAATGTTACTTTATCGCAAAACTATTTCTCAATTTTTCCATAAAATGATTCACAAATTAATAGTACAAAAGATTTCTTTCAATTATCTTATATCACAGTATACAGTATTACATATATTTCTTGCATTTTTGGGGGCATCTTATTATTTTAGGAACCTTAATCATAAAATTTTCATTCTAATTGGTCAATTTGTTAAATGTGTTTCAAAGACTCACCTCCACCCAACCCAGAAGAGTGCGAGATAGGGCCCATTTCTCATTACAGTACATTTTTGGTGAACAATATTTGGGTAATTTTTAAAATAAAATTTCAACAATTAGAGTGCCTAAATAAACTAATGAAACATGTTTCACCAAAGTTGATCCAAATGTTCTAAATAAACATTTCTAAATATTTTATCGGTAGTTATTAAACTAAAGGATTGATTAAAAAACATTTAACTCATCCATATTTTTAGTTCGACATGTTGAAACCTGCGAGTTAAATTTGATTTCGATCGGCCTATTTTTTACGTGTATTTAGGAGACATTACCCCAATCTACCCTAAAAGGTTGTGTTAGGGTTTATTTACGACAATAGTATTTCATGTCGGTTAATGAGGAATGTGCGTACCAAAGTTTCATCAAAATAACTCCAGTAGTGTGAAGTATCGCTTCAATCGGCTTATGCCATTGGCCCATAATACCTGAGGTAATGAATGAGTATTTATATTTCCCTAAAGTACTTTTATTTGGTTTATGAGGAACATGGGTATCATTTTTCATGAAACTGCATCCATTCCGTATCAAATTTCATGTTAATCGTCGACTTGTCACATGTATTTAAACGACTTTGTCATCACCTAATTTCAGAGATTAGACTGGCGTTTATTTACCCCTACAATGTATTTACTTGAATGATTAGAAGTATATGTACCATAATTCATCAAAATCTTCCTAGTCATATTCAACAACCTGTCAATCGGCCCAACGGTTTTCATGTATTTCGAGTATTTTGCCTCACCCTATTCTGAGGAATTGGATTAGCGTTTATTTACCCCTACAGTACTTTTAGTCAGCCTGTGAGGAACATACTTACTCTGTGTCATCAAAGTTTCTCTAGAAGTATAAAATTTCCTGTCATTAGGCCCATTTGTTAGGTGTGTTTAATCGACTTTACACCACCCTACTCTGAGACATTGCGCTAGCATTTATTTACGCATAGAGTATTTTTAATCAGCCACTGAGAAACATATTACAGAATTTCTTTAAAATCGCCCTAGCCAAATCCAACAGTACAAAAATTATCCAGGTGCTGAAACTAATGCAAAGCTTCTGCTTTTTTTTAAATTTCATCATTGATAAAATCGTTTTATTCATTTCGCAGCTTTTTAACAGATTCTGACTGACAGGAAAAAAACTTGAATATCTGCTACATTTCCTTGCGAGCCGAAAGATGTTTAAGAATTCACTACTGGATGAATAACTGTTTCATAAATTTTATAAATTTTTAATTGACGTTTATTGAAATGTTTCCAAACTCATAGTCTCTTACACAAAATTTTACAGTATCTGAGGAAAATTTTAATATTAATAAACCATATGTTTGCCAATGCTAATAAAATGCATTCACAGTGTAGATAATTGAGATTATGGTGTTAATGTATAGAACCTATTAATCTTCTAAATTTGCGGAAAACTGAATCTTATATTTAATAACAAAATGTAGCTTTAAATTGTGTCTAAGAGGCCCAGTAACTCTTGAGCTTAGAATTTAAGCTTCAGATTAAGAAAATATCAAATTATCGAGAAAAGCTTGGCTTGAAAATTAATTATGCTTCGATTTGATTACTCTTCATATAAGTTAAAGAAAATATAGCTTTCTAAAATTAAAGAGCTCCAGCGACTTGAAAAGTAAGATTATATTTCGCAATGTCAGAAAACTTAAAGTTTTCCGATGAGAATAAATTCCCCAATTTTATCGCATCAAAATCCATCTCCTATGAAAATTTCTGGATGATTTGAGGATGTTGTTACATTTTTAAGCAGCGTTATTTAACTTGATTTGTGTCATGACTATAATCGATCGATAGAATCGATTTTATAATCGATCTTTCATCTACTTCCTCATGTGCTATAATTTCAGAATTTTGTACATTTATGTGTTCTTGATGACGATATACTATTTTATTTTTAAAGACCTTAATTACCAGATAATCAATTAATTTAATTAAATTTTGATTATATAAAAGTGGTACCTCCTGTTAGTGAATTCGTGAAAATTTAATTTCAAAATTCAATAATATTTATAATAATGAAGTACAAGTTAAAAACTAAAAAGTAGAAAATGATGAAAATAAAAATAAAATCTACATATCCGAAAACAAATAAAAGTATTTATAAAAATACTTTTAATAAATTTGTTTAAAATAGTTCTAGAACTAAATAGAATAATTCTTAAACTAGCGATCTAGAATAATTGTATAACTAAAGAATTATTTTGGACCGGCGCCTTGATTGGACAGGTATATAGAAATTTTTATGCTACGTTTTTCTACTTTAACCCTATGGGCCCTACCCCGCCTCAAACTGCCTCATTTGACACAGGCCGGACTCAGGCGGTTTAGGGCGCCTGGGTGAATTTTACGGGAGAAATTTAGTTCCTTTCTTTGTTGACAATTGATCGCGCAACCGAGGTGTCGTCCTCCAAGAAATTCTGTGGAGAAAGGGAGGATTTCATTTTGATTTCTGGAATGAAAATTTACTACAACTTTTGAGGCACTTGAATTCTCACTCTAGCCGGGTTCAAAGAGTTAAAGTGTATTTCAATTTCATAAAGAGTCAATCACATTGTTTTGAAGATTAATAAGCTACAAAAAATTCTACTACTTGCTTTTTAGTAAAATTATTTCTTTATCACTGTACATTAAAAATATGTCCAGGTGGTTCAAATTCGGCAACGGTCTCGTACGTCACATAAAATAAGAATGTTAACTGATTTCAGAAGAAGAAAACTAATTTGCAAACTAGAATAAAAATTATAAATAATGCATGGAAGATTAAGAAAAGCTCCCGAAAAAGGAAAACCTTACTTTATTTAAATATCAAGACTCAGTAAATTTTTCTGAAAATTTATTCTTGTTATTATTACTTTACTTAAATCAATCGATTATTATTATTTTTGGTCCTCTTGTAATTTTGAAACCTAGATGCTGACTTAGTGTTTCATTTTAAAGTGACATATCGTCGCTTAACAAGCAACACCACATGTCTCAATTTTTTGAAGTTTCACAGAGGGAAAAAATACTCAATTTTTCTCGAGCAATAACGGATATTTCTGAATTTTCTTAACATCTGTTATAAAACTAAGACCGCATGCTAATGCCAAACACACCAATGCATTGAAACTATTAAAACTGTCACCATCTTGAAACGGATTAAAAAAATAAAAGTTCTTACATATACGTCGTTTGTTATTGCTCCAAGGAATATTCATGCCAAATCTGAAAAAATGCGAACATTGAGTTTTATTGTGACTGTGTAACAATCAAATTTTAAAAGTAAACCTTAATTATATTTTTTCTGCATCGGAATAAATTTTTACTGTATACTCAAGAACAAATACAATATGCCGTCGTAGAGGTATTCTCCTTAAAAGT
>BGPR01003009.1:117643-130635 GCA_013235015.1 Araneus ventricosus
CCATGTTAGCAAATTCCTAATTTTTTATGTCATAGAAAATATGAAATATGGTGATCATTATCTATAATATAATCATCGAGCAATTTCTGTGACGCTGGGAAGAGTTAAAAATAACCCCGCCCTTTGATATGCGCCATTATCGAACGGAACGAATCAGAATTTATGTTATAGTGCCAAAATTTCGTCAAACAACTCATACAGATTGTTTTATGTATAAAATAGCTTACTTCAGCAATTTTACTTTTTTTTTATTGTGCTGATTCATCCCTCTTCTTAAAGATTTGAATTTGTGGTGCATGGTATTGCATATTTTTCTTTTTGCATTTTTTCTTTTGTATTTGATAATGCGTTTTTTTTCTGTTAGTGGATTTTTCATTATTTTTACTCGGACAAAACGAAATTAATTGTTGAGAGTAAAGTTATTAACAGAACGAAAGTTAGTGTCTCTTGATTCATCTGTTTTGTTTTTCATGCTTTTTACTTTCTCGTATACGAAGTATACAGAGAAAGTATTGTAATCGTCAAAAAATTCGAACTTGAGATTTTGACGAATCTCCACGTTTTAGACTTCCCTGGGTCCGAAAAGCACAATTTTGGAATCATGTCTGTCTGTTTGTCTGTGCGTCTGTCTGTGAACACGATAACTCGAAAACTATTAGAGCTACGGGGATGAAATTTGGTATGTGGTCTTTAAACATAATTTGTAGGTTTCTATCAAATTTTGGACAAAATCCGTCAACGGGAAGTCTGTCTGTCTGTATGTCCGCGGTCATGTGAACACTATAACTCAAAAACTTGAATAGCTAGATGGATAAAATTTGGTACACAGTTTTATCGTCATGAATGTAGGTCCATATAAAATTTTGGGCCAAATCCATCAAAAAGAGGCGTTCAAATTGCATATTCAATTTCTTTTAATCCGATTCTCATGCGCATGCGTACTGGTAGCAATCTGTTATTGTTGTAAATTTTATTTACAACAATAAATAATGTTTACAAACATGAATTGTAACAATTTTTTATTGTTGTAAATAAAATTCAAACCGATCTCATTATTTCAGAAAATCTTTTATTCACGCGCTTTTGCAATTGTTACGGTTGTGGTAGTATAAATTGTTTTCTTGGGAATTCAATTCCAAAGCAGACTTTTTGCTTTAGTATTCATTGCATTGCCTATTTTATCGCACCTGCTTCAAAGTAATATTTTTTTGAAACGTGGCAATAGATATTTGATTTCAAGTTTGCTTGTTTGTTTCACTTTCTCGTATACGAAGTATACAAAGAGAAAGTATTGTAATCGTCAAAAAAATTCGAACTCGAGATTTTGACGAATCTCCACTTAGAAAGTATACGAGAAAGTTTAGGGGAGACCACTCCCGCTGGTTTTATTTCTTAAGCACTGTGCCAAAGTGCATGAGATTTTCTACTACAACTTTCGTTAGTAAATCAGTGACAATCAGTTCTGAGATATTGTTGGAGGGGTTAAAGCCCGTCTTAGGTGGGCACAAATCTTCTAGTCTATAATAAAAATAACTTCTAATGGAGAGGGCGATGATATTAAATGAAAGGCAGGATATTCTGCTTTAATGCGAAACGAAGGAATGTCCACGTTACTAAATCGGTGATTAAAAAAATTACGGCAAAGGCGGTGTTTTAAAAAGTGCACTTATTAATAAAATACAAAATGAGTTTTCTTCATTACTTTCACGTGTTTCTTGGAGAAAGTAATCCAAACACATATATTAACATTTAGGACATACTTGCTACTATTTATATGAAGAATGTCAGAAGAACATATCTATTGTATTGATTTGAAAAGTCTGGAAAATAGAGTTAAGCTAAGAATCTCTCGTAGATCTTCAAATTTTCTGCATAGAAGTAGGCAGAAATATTACGTGAAAAGATGCTTTTCATCATGAGTTTAATATAATTTATAAATTGAATTCGATCAGAAACTAAAATGGGGTGTAAACAAAAAAAACGTTTTAAGAAAAATGACAGATTTTATGAAATTTGTAAAATATTTAATATATATGCGCGTAAGGGATTTTTGTGTCAATTTAATAAACGGAAATTCACATACATTTTGATAGGGCTTTAAATAATATAAATACATTTCATAAATTCTGTTAACTTAATCTTATCAACATCAGGAAAATTTCTACCAAAACAAAAATACAAAATGTTTTATCAGTAAAAACACATTTACCCAAGGCAAACTAAGTTATAACAGGCCTACGTTGTACGTTCAATATTAAAATATATATCGCAATTTCCGCAAAACATATAACATAATTAAATATTAATATCAAAAGTTTAATGCGCAGAAAGTTTATAAGAATTCAATTAGAATACATCTTAGAAAAACTAACGCTTATTTTCAAATAAATATTTAATTTATTTCATTCAAAATAAATTAAACAATTGAACCAGATTCCTTGAGTAAATTAAAAAATGAACTCTTATGTGTTCTTTTCTATATTTTGAGTTTTTTACAATCATTTGCTCGGTTATATATTTAATTATATTAAAAATCAATCCTAGTGCATTTCCAAATGAGTATTTGATGAAAGGCATATTATGTATTCTAGAACAAATCTCACTGATTGTATACGAAACAATCGTAATGGGCATTCCTTTGTCATTCGAATTCCATTACAATTCGATATTTTTGCAGGTGCACCGTAAAGAAAACATTCGATGAAAGCAATGGTGCATTGAAAGTAAATCGATCTTATTCCGTCTAGTGTACCGTCAGGCACTTTACTTGGATTCTCTCTTAGACGAAGAATCTCCAAACCAAATCATGTTTGGATCTTGCATTTGAATTCCTTCTCTTCGGAATCCGAAATTTAAGGTTAACTACCAATCGACGCCAGACAAATGCAGAGGTCTCTGGAGGATGTAAATGAAATCTTCGAATGGAGTTGCAAGGCTATTCAATGCACCGAAAATCTTCTAGCTTTATATTGCTAGAATAAAAGGCGTACTGTAAAAATGGCAACTTTAGGGAATTCTCTTCATTCCTATAGATATCTAATTATGATTAAGGTTTAACTAGTAATTCTGTGAAAAGTATTCCTCACTTCCTAAAACGTCTTAGTCGCAGTCTTTAAAGGTTTAACTATTTTTCTATTATTTCGAATGAGAATTATTTACTCAAATCGCTGCTTTTATCAATATTCACAAAATTGCAATTAAATGACTGCTTTTTATCAGTATTAACAAAACTGCAATTAAATGTCATTTGCTACTATCGGCATTTTTGGCAGCATTATGAATGGAGTTCCGTTTGGCTGGAATCTTTGAAAAATTCCGAATTATTAGCACAAGATGCTCTAAAATATTGCTACGGGATCTTCACGATATTCTGAAGTAATCAAAATGTCAAACAATATCGTGGATATATCACACAATGTCATGTGCTAATAGGGTTACATGAAACGGAACCATTCAAACTGCCACAATCTTAAAACGGAATTTAAAAATAAATATTCTTATATATAAGTCGTTTTCAGTGACTTCTAGGCATATTCGGGCTAGATTCGAAGAAAACTGAACAATACGTCCTGACTGCATAAACAATTTACTGCAAATTTAAAGAGAAACAGACAAGATGACGAACGGTCCAGTTAAAACAGGACCTCGCTTCGCTCGTACAAAAATGCTTGCTTTCTCATTTAAAAGATATCTTATGACTTAAATTGTAGCAGAAAGGAATGAATTGTGGAAAAGCCATTTGTTTTTATTTTGGTGCATTTTGACGCGTTAAATTATTTCTAAGCTAAACGCAATGGCTAAATGTTTCTTTCTGATCCGCAGATCAGAAATAAACATTTGAATTGTTTTTTTGAAGGGTTAACTTTATATGCGAACTTACATGGTGTAAGTGTCTTATAAATACTCTTCTAGATTTGAGACTCATAAATTATTGCTGATGACGTTCTACATAATATTTTGCTGAACTAAAACCATTGGATCTTTATTTTTTCTCTTCCAATTTCCGAGGAAAGTAAGGACTCAATTCATACTCATGTGATACGTGTCAAAGGCACCAAGTATATTTTTACGATCCTTTGTACATCTTACAATAGAAAAAAATTGTGATATAACAGCAGAAAGTGAAATAACATTCAGTTATATGGAGGGTTCAGAGTTAAAGTGAACCCATGTGAAGCTCATGTTTTGCCTATTTTGCACTAACACTGCCCTGTTATTGTAGAAATGTTATATTTTTTGTGCAACAATGTTTCAACCACATAAGCCAATTTATATATCCACCAGGTAACAGGAAAAATGAGAAATGCACTGTTATTTTAAATGCAGCTAATCAACTTTGAGATCTTGTGGCGACTTGTAGACTCAAATCAATTTACTGACCAACAATCCTCCTGTAACTAATTTTTCAGCTCCATAAACATCGTCTTACTTTTGGCATCTGTCATATGTAAATATTTATTTGTTATCTATAACCACACGTTTAACATCAATTGTATGGATAGGCATCTTGTGTAGTAATCCTTCAGTGTCTGTACCAATATCACCAGTGTCTTTTTTTGGTGTTCTCATCTGATCGGAATGGAATAAAATTGTTTGTATACTAATGAAGTTGTGTCCATCATACTTAAGCTTTTATAATATAGTCAACGAGTATAGTAATATGATAGAGTACTCCACTCGGTAACCTCTACAATCTGTTTTCTCAGACATGAATCTCGTGGACTTGATCCACTTTATCTTTGAGCTCACCTTATGTTGAATGACATACAGTGAACGAGTTGAATCATGTGGAATCACCAGATGATTGCAAGTTGCCGGGAATTTGTTCAATGACACTCTTAGTCTTTGCCATGTGGACACCTTTTTAAGTTTGATTTACATAATCAGGACTAAATTTGTTTCACGAAAGAAGGCTGAATGTAAGAGAGAAAATTAAGGTTTTTAATGCTTTTTTGCGTTTTATTTCACATACATATAATTATTTTCTGTACTGATCTTTAATTTTTAAAACTCTCAGTTTGAACTAATGGTTATAGCATGGCCAGAAGGTTTTCCTTTTTTCATTCAAATTTATTTGTGGTTGGAAAAATGTTGCTACATTTCCAGTGTACTACTCGTTTGAATTAACTGTATAATATTTAAGAGTAGTTTCCATATCTGTTGAGACGTCACAGCCAGCCAGACTGCAATTAATGGGATGGACATTATGTACTCAGAACATCTCATTAAAATCATCACGATCAAAGTACGCAAGTTAAGCCATCGAACCAAATTACGCCATTTTTTGTTATAAAACTACTTTTCATTTTTTATTAAATGCGAAAACAAAATGCAACGTTTCTTGTTCATGAGAGATAAAAGTAGGTATTTACAAGAAAAAGGAAAAAAGTAATCCATAATATAGATGTGCTTATTCACCAACTCATAAATATACTGTAAGAAAGTGTAAAAACACACTCTCCTTCACCAAATGGAAGAGGCAGATATTAGGCACTCCATCATGGACGCGCGAGGATATTTCCCCTTTTAATCAAACAAAGAGCAACTTTTTGTTTCCCTCAGCCCATTCCCCCTCAAGGGACTCATTAAAGATTATCGAAGAATTTCCCCACGGTCGATATCCTTCATACTGTTGAAGGAAAAAGCAGTATCCTGTTTAAGCGACGATTCCGGGGCAGAAAATTATTACTTGTTGGGAAACGTTGCTTATTTAAATGGAAATTGCTCTTGGAAAAGTCTCGGTGCAACAATTCTGGCGTTATGGAACTGGGGCTGATTTTAAATAAGGTAATTGTTCTGTTTTTTTTATCTATTGAAGAAGTTTCCTTCCACATCTGTTGGAGAAGATTTATTAACGCTATTGTTGTGTGGTCAGGCATGCAGTCAGGCCTTTAATGAAGTGGAATCATCTGGTTCGGTTGAAATAAAGTATTGATAGTTTAAAAACACCAAGTCTTTCACGGTTCTTATTTGTAGTGATTATCGATAAAAGAATGGAAAGAAAACTCTAATTTGAATTTGCAGGATTAAAGGTGAGAATGTTTTTCATTTTCTCAGAATAAATAAAAGAAAGTTTTATTAAATACTGCGTAGAGGTTAGTTAGTGGAGATTAGCTTACTGGTACTCTATCATACTACAATGCTCACAGTGGTGTTGTATATGCTTTTCGAAAGTAAGATGTACATTTCAAGGGTAGTATACAAACCATTTAATTCCATAACAATTCTCTGTTAACCAAGGATGCTTATGTACATCCTTGAACCAATCTATTGATGATATTGGTATAAACACTGAGGAATTGTTACACACTATATTGATGCTGAATGGGCTGGCAAGAAAATAAATATCTATACAGTGTGTCCGCCAAGTCATGGTACACTTTTGGCATGTCACAGGAAAGCAACGAAACAAGATAGACAGGTGATATCTTCACCAAATAAAAGGAAAATTCTCCAGGTTTGCATACCTGTTCAGCGCAGTTCGATGTGGCTTCATTTATTGCCCTACACACATCTAAACGATAGTCCAGTTCTTCGCACACACGGGCAAGGACGTCTGGTGTAACAGAGTTAATAACGTCCGTGATTCTGTGTTTTAAATGATTAATGTCGTTGATACGTTCACTGTACACATGTTGCTTCACATAACCCCACAAGCAAAAGTATAATGGCGTTATGTCCGGGGATCGTGGTGGCTATGCCATGACAGCATCCCTGCCTATCCACCCCTCGGGGAATGTTGTATCCAGAAACTCACGAACAATTCTGCCGTAGTGTGGAGGAGCGCTGTCCTGTTGAAAGATGACACCTTCTGGAAATTGTGGGACTGCATACAATTGAAACATGTCAAGGTAGATATTTGACGTCACAGTCGGCTCCGCACGGTGCGTGATGTTGCGTCATCACCTGCGCGCGCGCACCGTTGCACTACAGACACTCTTTGGGATACTGTCCAATGTAGCGCAAGTTTCAACCTTTTGTTTCGTTTCTGTTCGCCACAACAAGCGTTCATAACTGCACCATGACTTTACGGACACATTGTATATGACAGATACCAAGACTAAGACAACGTCTGGATATCTGGAAAAACTGGTTACAGGAGGACTGTTGTTAGGTAAACTGATTTGAATCCACAGGTCACCACACCTCTATGTTTCCTGCAGAAATACAAATTCAACAAGTCATAAAGATTTTACGGAAAAGCAGATCTCAAGATTTTGGACAGTTAATTAAAAACACGCTTATAGATGAGGACTTTGCGTGAGGAAAATTGCTTTTTCTCTCACTAATTTCTGTTTAATTCATAATTTCGTGCAGTATTTTACAGGCATACAACATCTAACACCCAAAAGAGGTTATTAAAATCCTATTGACTGAAAAAAAATCATATGGTTCTAGATATTCCTCGTGATATTATCAAAGAGGAAAGGAAAAGTTGATATTCAGTTGATCTGAATTTCATTTTTAAACAAATATTAGAATAAATCTGAAGTTTCTATCCTTAATACTGAATATCTTCAGGGTAGAAATTAATTTTTCAAGATATGAAACTCAACTCCATCCCCCTCCAAAAAAGGGTTCAGAATATTGAAGCTTAGGAATTAAAGGTGTTCCTTTGTATTTTAATAACATATAAATGAAAGAAACCATACACATGGTTCTAGATGATCAAAAGAATGCTTCAATTAATGAGTTATTTAATATTAATCTAAAATATAATTTCATATTCTTAGTGAAGAAGACAGTGAATCCTGTGTATAACGATAAACCTGCCTCTAACGATATTTTCTTTGGTTCTGGCGGAATTCTCATTTATTCAATGTATTTTCAACCTGTCTACAACGATAATAACTTTTTAGATTCACCTGCGTATAACGATAATTTTACCTTTTTAGGAAGCTGGTACAGTACAATCCAGATAGTATTTCTTGGGAAACGACAACCTATGGTCAAAGAATGTCAGATAACAAGGGAATCTGGGGGATGAGGGGGGGGCTAAAAACCGGAGCTTATAGTAGGCTAGCGATTGGAATGTGCATAAATGTTTGTTGCTTCTGAGTCCAAGCGGGCACTAATCTGTTCATTCGTATTTTTCGGACTGACCACTTGTTTCTTGAAATTCGTTTTTGATGTGTTAACACCTAGAATATAAGATGGCTCGGATTAAAACATTGGCATTTGAAGAAAAGCTGTAAATAATTTCGAAAATCGATCAAGAACTAAAGCAAGTTGATGCTGTTAAAAAATATAGGATTTTTCAGTCGGTGATGGCTACTTTTTTGGAAAAAAAGAAAATACATTGAAGATGTTACGGGAGAAGTAAAGTGGATAGCAAACGAAAACAATTTAAAAGTGCCGTAAATGACAACGATGATGAAAGTTTTGAACTAAAATTTCCATTTTCAAGTTCTTTAAAAGAATTAACTATAAAATTTTATATCAGTATATAAAATTGTATATTATATATGTTTATAAAATGCAATTTTATATCAGCTATTGTTTCTAAGATGAATCCTGAAGCGCAATAAAATATGTCAGTATATTAATACATACACATACACACGCACATAAGCATTGAATGGGCAAATTCTTAAACACTGTAATGATAACCAGCCTGTAACAATATATATTCCAGGTACCTGCAATATCTTTATAGATAGATCTTACTGTAATAATTAATGAATATGAATTGATGAAAGCAGTGATTTTCACGTCCGTGTCGATATAAGAAGACATTGACAACCCTGCAAAATATATGAGCTCTGAAAGCAATATTGGAATATTTCAAATTACCCATTCTTTTCCATAAAGCAGTAATTCTTCGTATTATTATGGTCGAATATTTAATGATAATTTATTTTTTTAAATCCCAATAAGGATATTCTCAAACTGCCTTAAAGCAAATATACTTTGTATAATAATGGCCGCAGGAAAAAATGAAGTCATTATTCGTTATAAAAATTTGAAAAAATTTCTTTATATGAATTATAAAAAAAAAATATTCTTCATCATCTGAAAGATAAGGAATATTCGTGATAAGAAAGGTAAAATATATTCTAGTATGAATAAGAGAAATCCTCTTTTGTGTTAAGTATAAGGGATCTTTCTTGGGGAGAGTTTCTTGGATCATTTTTGCTAAAGAATACATTTTCTATATGGGAAAAAGTAAGTTAAATAAAAGGATGAAAATCTAGTGAATTTTATTCGCCCGAAAGTTCTGGAACACGATTTAATATTAAAACTCTACTTTCTTGAAACTACTCTCTATGATTACACAGCTACTTTCAACGACTGAATGCTCTGGTAGTATAACAAAATAATGGAATATATTGAATAAACTGTAGTAAGCTAGGTGTAGTACAATTGGCTGCACTAATAACATCCAAAAACATATATTGACAGTCATGTTTGTTTTCTAGAAAAATACTTAAGTACTTAAAGAGTAACAAAATGTACAGCAAAACTAGAAAAGGCATGAAAAGACATAGTTGCTCTACTAATTATAAACACCGACAAGCCAGAAAAATAAAGCGATTCTCTGACGTTGAAGATTTTCTTCTCCTTAAGAAATTCTTAAAGTTATTTAACGCAAATCTCAGACTATAGCACAAAAGTGACATTCACTAAAACGAAAATAAAGCAATGCAATCACCGACTTTTCTTGAAACATATGAAGGTGAAAACAGAAATAATTTATTTAAATACATCGAATACTTTTTGAGTGAGAAAATTTTAAATATTTATGCAGCTTCGTCTGGTATCTTTATCTTAAAATAGTTCCTCCTTTTGCAAATAGCTCCAGATTTTTTTCAGGCCAGCTGCTTTATTAGTTGGATATGATGGGTTTTGATAGTCAAAAATATTTCATATGCTGTATATTAAGATGGAAAGTTTAGAGCTTGAAAACTAACTACCTGGAAAAAAATTACAAAGGTTTGGGATGAAATATAATTGTTCATTTTTGTATAAGATATTGTTGCAAAGTTCTTGTTCAGAAAGATATTTTAGTTCATTTTTATTTAAGATTTTCTGTTACTATTCTATAGTAAAAATTTTCAGCTCTTGTTAGACTCGTTTCTTAAAAGAAAAATATAGTTGACATAGAAACAAAATGACATAGAATAAGAACAATACAAATGACACAGAAATAGAATGCCACAGAATAAGAACAATACAAATACCAAAGAAACAGAATGACATAATATAAGAACAATATAGTTGACATAGAAACAGAATCACATAATATAAGAACAATATAGTTGACATAGAAACAGAATCACATAGAATAAGAACAATAGAGTTGACATAGAAACAGAATCACATAGAATAAGAACAATAGAGTTGATAAAGACACTTTACGAAAAGGCATAGATAGATTTAAATTGCGTTTTCCTCACATGGGCTGTTTTTGGGATGAATCTAATAATTCTGAAATGTGCTCAGTTCACGAAAATGAGACCTGAACCTTTATTCTCAAAAATGTCTCCTGACACCAACTCGGGGAGTTTTACACGAAATTGCCATGTTCGCATGCATGTGGTCTTCAACTATCCTCCAACCACACCGCTAAGAATCTACCACGAGCACATTGAGACCTGTTGGTATTACATTACATTACACCACCTGCATCCCCGTGTTTAGAGCCATTTGGTTCCTTTCCTTTGGGTGGATGGAGGTGAATTTTATTTTTTAAGAAAGGACAAAAACAAGTAACAGGTACAAAAGCAAATAAAAATGAAAAAGGAACATACACTGGGCAGAACATAGAACACAGAACGAAATAGAAAAAAATACGTAGAGGGGGAAAAAGTCATAAGTAGCCGGAAGTGTGTGTCAGTCTGGGTGGATGAGTGCTCAATTATTATCCTCTACAATGAGATTGTTCTCATTACATATGAAACGCATGAGGAGTCGAAGCCGGTTTCTTGATAAGTTATTCGTGAGAACGTTTTTCAACCACTGTAATTTGAGTGACACTGTTGGAGTTTGGAAATGCCAGGAGAGAGTAAACCGACATTTTGTGGCATAGTGCATTGGATCTCCTTTTTCTCCGCACGAGCAGTTGTCATGTGTTCGAAGATTGAAGCGATGAAGGTATGAAGGGAAAGGCCGTGTCCTGTAACGAACATTATCGCTTCTCTATTCCATCCTACTGGCTTGTTTGAGACCCTAGGCACTATATCGTGTGTACTGCGGCCAGTTTCTCCGTTATCCCAGTTGTCGTGCCAGATGCTTAAAGAAGCTGACCTAATCTCAGATTTCAGGTAGGAAAGTGGCTTAGATAGAAAGAAAGGGTCGCCTTTTGTGATGGCTTCTTTGGCTAATTGGTCTGCGCATTCGTTGCCTAAATAACCGACGTCGGCTTTAAGCCATCTCAGGTGAATGTGTTTATGGGAGCAAAAGGGTTTGAATCTCTCGGACCATACCATGGTGGGATTTAGGTACCATCAAGTATGGCCATCAAATTTGACAAATTGTCTGTCCAAATTTTGATTGGTCTATGAAGGGAAGAAGCTGCTTCAATTGCCATTTTAATTGCAAGGATTTCAGCTTGGATAACCGAATTGCTGTGATCAAGTTTACCTTGCCATGAGGCTATTATTCCATAGTTTTCGAGAATGCAATATGCGCTACCAGAGCCTTCGTCTGTTTTAGATCCATCAGTATATATAGCCTTGGCTCCTGAGTCTCTGTGATTTTCTGCAGATGAAATTTGATTGTGGAGAAGAAAATTAGGGGGATGAATATGACTTTCATTTCTTTTGCTCTCGTAATCTGTTAGGCTGAATATAACAGTGAAAAAGTTGGATGAAGACCTTGCTCGAGCAACTCGTCCGAGTTGTAAGGTCTATAAGTTGCTTCTTGTTGGATTTGCTGGAGGGGTTGAAGACCGGTGACCACTTGGAGAACAGTGGTTGGGGTTGTCCTGTATGCACCAGTAATATGAAAAAGAAACAGACGTTGAATGGAGTCCAACTTTTTCTGGAGTCGGGATGGAGACCTGTTGGTAAATGGTTATCAATATAAATGGCTATTATTCATTATGAATGAGGGAATATTAATTATGTCTTTTAATAAATTTGAAAAATTCAACGACAAGGAAAATTGGACCTAGTGTGAACTGTTTAACTACATTATTTCCATAAACTAACAGCTATATAAATTTCTACTAGAATAGATTTACCCTTTCATATAACGAATGTTCGCTGTCTTTCGTACGAAGAATATTTTTTTCTTCTTACTTATGAAGCATTTTATTCACACGGCGAACTAATATTAGACGCTGAAAAATATTTCAGTCTACTTATTGAGCTGGTAATAACGATGAAGTTACTTAATATTAACAAAATGTGATTTATATAAAAATATAAACTATAATCATGACAAATTTTATTTTAAAAATGACTGCAATTTGAAAGAAGAGTGCTCAATTTTTATTTATAACGTTTTTAAACACTTTTATTTAACTTGACTTGTTTCATGTTTATAAAGGCGGAATTCTTTTATCTATTCTTTGCTCATCGCCCAAATGGGTAGAGATTTGAAAGATTGTGAAAGATATCTATGACAATTGGTCTCGATGGTGATGAACTATTTTAATATTTTCAGAACTTAACCTATTAAAGTCCAGCGTCCTATTTATAGGACAGTAACATTTCACTTCCGTGGCTAAGCAGAATGCATTCCACTGTTTCTTTTTTGCTTTGTGTATGAAGTCAGTAGGTATTGCCAAACAGTTTTCAACTAGTATATTCCTCTATTTAGCAAGATTTTGAAGTCAAAGTCTCCTCACTTTGAATTTTTTAAATTTTTGATTTGATTTATTTTTGAGGTAATGAAAAGAATTAGAGGGTGATTTTTTAAATTTTTTTGATATCTTATCCTCTAGTTAGACAGATTTTGAAGTAAAAGTGTCGTCACTTTGAAATTTTTTCATTTTTGATTTGATTTATTTTTGAGGTAATGAAAAGAATTAGAAGGTGATTTTTTAA
>BGPR01003009.1:130645-152323 GCA_013235015.1 Araneus ventricosus
GGTGATTTTTTAAATTTTTTTGATATCTTATCCTCTAGTTAGACAGATTTTGAAGTAAAAGTGTCGTCACTTTGAAATTTTTTCATTTTTGATTTGATTTATTTTTGAGGTAATGAAAAGAATTAGAAGGTGATTTTTTAATTTTTTTGATATTTTATTATGCTCTAAAATTCTTTAATATTTGTGAAAAAATTTATAAAATGATTTTTCACCGATTTTTTAAATATTATTTTCCGAAAAAATAAATAAGAAAAGACACAAACACACACATTTTTCTCTGAATTTTATTTTACTTCACAGTTAACTTAATCTTGGTGTTTTAAACATAATTTAATAGTAATTTATTGAAATCAATGATTTAAATTAATTTGGACGTTAATGGGTTAATAATTAGTTACTCATTAATAAAATCAAATTTTGATTCCACACGAGTCGCTTCACCAAGAATCCAGTTTGAAAAAAAAATGATCTTAAGATTAAAAACTGACAATTAATTGAAATAAGAAAGTTCTGCTATTAGCCCACTATAAAAGTGTGTTTTTAAACATTGTTTTGATTAGATTTACTTAACTCTCTTTATATTCAAAGCATGCTATTGTATAAATTGTTTATTGGAATGCTATAGCCTATGGCCGAGTTTTCTGGTTTGTTTACTTGTATTAAAAACCTTGACTTTATCTGCTTGTATGTTGCATTTCCGCTTTGAAAATTCAATTGACTTAGCATTACACCGGAATTACGTAGTACAGGCACTTAAATGTAAACAAACAAAGCAGAAAACTCGTCCATAAGGAGTCCGATGGCTGTCCGTTAGCTTAATGACCCGAGAATCGTTAGATCGATTCCCGATTTCGTCAAATAGCCTCAAGTGCGTTTGCAGGTAAACTGTTTGTATTTGAATTGTCCTTATCTTGAAGGGATAGAGAATTTCAGCAAGCATACTGACGACTCAAATATTGCTTCTGATGTCTCACCATGGATCCTCTTTACCCAGGTAATCAGATGATATATGTTTTTAAAAGAAAACTAAGATTTGGAAGCTCTTCTAGTAGGCGCCATTTTTTTTTGTCTTGGCCGAATCAGATTGGCAATGGTTCTAGACCATCTTTTGATAACAATTTTTTGTCTTTTTTCGATTACGGATTGAAAAGGACTCTGGAATGCATAGGGGATAATAGCCTTTGTAGCTGAAAATCCCCAAAACTCCTTTTTCAAATAAACAAATGTTTTTAAAATTTTATTAACTGAAAATTTAAAGATACAGTAACGCTGTTTTTATGAAGTTAGATTTGTAAATGTAACTTCACTTGCAGCATGAGTCATTTTAAACCTTTTAAAGTTTAACATCCAAATTTCTATTATGGTTATGAACGCTTATTGGCGTTTCATGTGTATTCAAAATATTTTAACTGGGGATCAAACACTTGCTGCATTTTTGATATTAATCGATTATTTCTGAAATGTGTATGTAAATATAAAAAAAAAATATTGGGAAATGATTCTACTCCTAAAAAAATTAATTTAATGGGTGATAATAAGAAAAGAGCAAGTTGCATGGGGAAAAAATCTATTGCATATAGCTTTATAAGTTTAGAAGGGATGCCATTTATTTTCGTTTCTGTGGTTAAATATTTTAAACAAAAAATTTTATTCAGATTTTTATGAACTAGAAATTTAGGAAGGCTGTTTTTTTGCGAATAACGACTTAAAGCTAAAACTTCCTTAAAAATTGAAGTTGGATTTCTTTTACACTTAAAATGAGATATTTATTTATTTTCTAGGCCAAAACATGAAAAATAAAGGAAAAAAAACTTTTTAAATGAAAATGTCGATTCGGAAAATGAAAAAAAAAAAATCTAAATAATTATAAGAACATATATATTTTAACCAAACGCTAAAACATTAATTAGAGAAAGCACTGTATACTTCTTACTGTTTATTTGATTTTTCAATGAAAGAATCTTTCTTCTTCTGAATGCTTTTAAAATCGAGAAATGACATTAGCAAAACAATTCAAAATAATTTAACTCCTCGGATGCAGGAGAAACATAAGAAATGTGTTCAAAATTTTGATTCTAAAGCAGGCCATTCACATCTCTTCCAAAATGGAATTTTTGGAACACTGGAAGGAAAAAGTAATTGTCAATCAAGATCGAAAACCTATGAAATTCGGAAGAAATGATTTTGAGTAATTTAATTCCAACCAACTCAAAATCAAAGACTTCATGCGCCGATTCCAGTTTGAGACCCCGATACGAGGCTAGAGGTACATCAAAGGGTTTGCCTAGATTGGGGCCTCACGACAAGGGTAGAAAATCGGAAATCCGCATAGTGGAGAGGGAGGAATAGGGGGATCGGAGAGCTACAGTAGCGCACTTTGGAGCCTTTGTGAATGACATGCGTAATTTTTCGATTAAAATAGGTGGGAGAAAAAACGGGCTTAGGACAAATGGCATAGCAAGCCTTCAAGTGAATGCCCAGCTTAATAGTTACAGCTCGTAGCATTGCTAAGTAAGATCATATTACCAAAAGAAAAAATGCAACTGAAAAGTAAAAAAAATTGTTTACGAATATAGAAATAAATTGCACACTGAAATCGTTTGTTTTTTTTATTCAAGATTTTGGTTTCCCCTTTCAGAACTCTGCACATCCATTTAAAGACAAAATTTAAGTTTCATAGATCTTAGCATGTGTTATTTGACCATTAAGGACAGTTTGGATCACGGCTTTCTTAATGCGATGATTCTGAAAGCGATGAATAAATATTGAAACAGGATTACTTGACAGATTTCATCATGCATCAGTTTACTAATAGGAAAACATTCAAGGGTACCACTGCTTTTATCTCAAATTATTACGTACTCAGTATTTGCATAAGGTAACCCAGGAAGATAGATTTCATATATTCATTATTAATCAAATTAGAAATTTGTGCAAAAAAATCATTGTTAATTCTTCTTTGATATCCAAAAACGTTTGTTTATTCCAGATACGTTATTCGATTTCCTTTGCTTTTTCTATAGTTAAAATAAGTACCGTTATAAATTATTTATAGTGTTAATGCAAATTTTTAAAATTTATCTTTCGTAAACCTATGTGCGAATATTTAGTAATTTGGATATTCCAATTTCCATAGTCTATTCCGCAAAATACACTCGACAGAGCACAAGGTTAATTGCTGACAGTTGAAACTGCCTGATGTTGGTAGGTTGCAGAAATTCTGAAAGTAAGTTGAGATTTCTTTTGTAGATCAAATTATGGTTTATTCTTTCTGTTTCCAAGTGGAGTTCAAGTCATATTGCTTTGAAGTTGAACGTAAATATAATAAATCAATTAATCATTAAAAATGATTTAAGATTACCGTTCAAAAGATATGACGAAAACGTTTAAACCCGTTTACATTAGGATGGCAGTAGCGACAGTTTGAAGACCACATAGCCTCAAAGAGATCACGTGACTGCTTATCCCACAAATCAACTAACGAGTCTGACGTAATCCATTGAGATACGGGATCTTATTGGAGTTACGGCCGCGGTGGCCTAGTTGTGAGGTGTCGGCTTCGGGGCCGGAGGGTCCCAGGTTCGAAACCCCATTCCACTGGAGATCCACCGTATATTGGGTCTGTTGCACGTTAAATCATATATAAGGAGGCAAACTCCCACCCACTGGTGTGGTGTGGAAGCTTGGAGAGGGGGGATGCAGCTCAGGCAACGTCCTCGTCATCTGACAGCGGTTCAAAATTACGAGGTCCGTCCCAAAAGAGCCGTCGTGTTGTTTCAAAGCTGGACGTCAATATAACTAAACTATTGGAATTACGCGGTCTTTCACCTGGCTCTATTATTTCTTATTGTAAGTGGGACTTTAACAGTTTATGTAACTATGATTTCGTAACTGAAAGAAATAAATTGTTAATACATGACTGAATTAGTAAATGATTCCAGAAAAATTGCAATTATAGCTTCGGTAATAAACTGCAATTGTGTAAATTTCAATATGGTACAAAATAGAAGGCATATATTTTTTATGGCAGTTTTATGCATGTACAATGTACATGTATGACACGTTTTTCTGAGTGAATAAATGAATAATCTAATCTGTTTCCAGAATCGGTGCAGTATTTTTCTTGAAAATCTTCATTTCATCTTTTAATGATTCTATAAACCCGTTGATAAACAAAATTCTAATTAAAGAAATTTTCAACAAATATTTATAAAAATATTTATAATCATTAACGATTCTTAATTTCTGAAATTTCATTCATTCTTTCCAGCCATCTTTCTCGGAAGACGATAAATAAACAAGAAATCAGAAAGTTTTCATTCAACATAATTTTGTCGTCATTAGGAATTTCGAAGAATCTGCATTATATTTCAGTAATTAATTGCTCGCCATTTGGTTATATTTTATATTTCCAACTAATATTTTAAAATATTTAAATAATGATCGAAGGTTTTAAGATGCAGTAAAATAACGTTTTTTTTACTTCCGTGAAGCCGCGAGCTTCAGACAGGTTTATGTCTTTAGAATATGTCTTTTAAAAAACTTAAAGTTAGAGAAGCTTTGCAATTAAAAAATTAGCTCTATTAATTATGGAGGAGGTACTCGTCTGTTTTATTTGACGAATATATGGGCCTGCAGCACTATCTTCACAAAAAGTCACTTATACTACCTAATAAAGTTGTGGTAACCGTCTATGGTTCTCATCTTCACCATTGCAGTGGCGAAGACTCGATTCTTTAAATTTAATATGTCATTTAAAAAGCTATTAGAAACTTTGCGAATTAAAAAATTAGCTCTATGTGAATTATGGAGGGGAGGTTACTCGTCTGTTTTATTTGACGAATATAGGGCTACTGCAGACACTATCTCACAAATATCCACTTATACTACCTAATAAAGTTGTGGTACCAGATCTATGGTTTCATCTTCCCGCAGTGGCAGAAGCTCAATTCTCTCCAAATTTAAAATATATTCATTTATAAAAGCTAAAAGTTAGAGGACTTTGAAATTAAAAAGTAGCTCTATGTAATTGGGGAGGTACTCGTCTGTTTTCTTATTGATTATATATGGGCTGCAGCCTATCTTCACAAAATGTCACTTACTTCTACTAATAAAGTTGTATTGAGCCGATCTATGTTAACATCATTCACCGCAGTGGCGAGAGCTCGATTGCTTAAATTTAATATATCATTTAAAGAAACTAAAGTTAGAGAGCTGCAAGTTAAAATTAGCTCTATTAATTGATGGAGGGAGGACTCGTCTTAAATTTGACGAATATATCAAATGTACAGCACTATCTTTACAAAATGTATATATATCTACCTAATAAAGTTGTGAGTAGGATCTAACGGTTTTCATCTTCACGCAGTGGCGAGACTCGATTCTTATAAATTTAATATTCGTTTAAAAGCCAAAAGTGATAGAGGTTTTTTAGTCAATTAAAGATTGCTCACAATGTGAGTGGAGGTGCTCGTCTGTTTTTATTTGACAGAATATATGGCCTTGCACTTTCTCTTCACAAAATCCATCTATACTTATCTAAGCAGTTGTGGTAACATCTATGGTTTTCATCTTCACCGCAGTGGCGAATCGATTCTTTATTAGATTGTCATTATCAAAGAAGCTAAAAGTTGAAACTTTATTAAGTAAATTAGCTCTATAATTATGGAGGGTGCTCGTCGTTTTTTATTTAATGAAAGAATATGTTAGCACACTACTCTTCACAAAGATCACTTATACCTATCAGAATAGTTGATTGGAACAATCTGTGGTTCTCCTCTTAACTTTGCGTGAGCGAGACTCAATTCTTTTCAAATTTAATGCTCATTTAAAAAGCTAAAGTTAGAGGACTTTGCAGATTAAAAAATTAGCTCTGTAATAACTGGAGAGGTATCGCATTTGTTTATTCTTGAAAGAATATGTAAGGCTTAACACTATCTTCTAAAAAAAGTCACTTATCTATCGAATAAGTTGTAAAGTACCTTATGGTTTCCTCATCTTCAATGTTGGCGAAACTCGTTCTTAAATTTATTATGTCATACAAAAGCTAAAAGTTAGAAGGCTTTAATTAAAAATTAGACTCTATTAATTATGGAGGTAGGTACATCGTTTTTTATTGAAAAATAATCAGACTTGCAACACTATCTTACAAGAATCACTTATCACTTGAATTGTTGTGGTAAATCACATTATGGTTCTCATCTTCAGCAGTAGCGAGAACTCGATTCTTTAAATTTAATATGTCATTTAAAAGCTAAAGTTAGAGGAACTGCATTAAAAAAATTAGCTCTATTAATTGGAGGGTACTCTCGTTTTTATTTGAGAAAACTCATGAGCTGCAACACTATTTCACAAAAGTCAGTATACTATCGAACAAGTTGGTAACTATCTGGTTCTCATACTTCACGCAGTGGCGAACTCGTTCTTTAAATTTTATGTATGTTGAAAGAACTAAGATTGCAGGAGCTTTGCAGATGAAATGTCAACCTAATTATGGAGGAGGTACTCGTCGTTTTATTTGACGAAAATATGGGCTTCAACTACCATCTTCACAAAAGTCACTTATACTATCGAATAAAGTTGTGGTAACCGTCTTAAGTTTCTCATCTTCACCGCAGTGTCGAAGACTCGATTCTTTAAATTTAATATGTCATTTAAAAAGCTAAAGAGAAGAGCAATTAAAAATTAGCTCTATTAATTATGGAGGAGTACTCGTCGTTTTTTATTTGACGAAAATATGGGCTTGCAGCACTATCTTCACAAAGTCACTTATACTATCGGAATAAAGTTGTGGTAACCGTCTATGGTTCTCATCTTCACCATTGCAGTGGCGAAGACTCGATTCTTTAAATTTAATATGTCATTTAAAAAACTAAAAGTTAGAGGAGCTTTGAAATTAAAAAATTACCTCTATTAATTATGGAGGAGGTACTCGTCTGTTTTATTTGACGAAATATGAGACAGCAGCTAGCTTCACAAAAGTTGTTTATACTCCCCAATAAAGTTGCGGTAACCATCTTTAAGCCAGGCACTTAAATGTCAAAAATAGTTCATAAAAATCTGTTGAGGTATCTAAGAAAATAGAATAAAAGGCTTAAACACTTATTTTTGAATTCATTTGATTTTTAAATGGATTTCCTAATAATCATATATTGATATATATTTGACAGATCACATTAAATTATATTGACATTTGAGAGATCACATTAAAATGATCATTTTTTCATCCACTAATGCACGTGTGAGACACATTACTTAAGCTCATTTAATTTATTTTTATGCCAATAAATATTTTCTATCTTTTCATAGTTATTATTTTTAAGCCTGATCTCTTCTAATTTATCCTTAAAGAAGGCGAGATTGAAATTGCTCTATTTGACGGAAGTCATATGTCGGATTGATCATTGTAAGTCTAAAAATAAAAAAATATTGGAAAGACATTGTATTCACTAAGTGAATAAAATCATGCGAATACTTTTTCAGCGTTTTATATTATTTGTTATTGGCAGAATAAAATCGAGACCTCTTTGTTATTCTCAATTCTCTTCGCATCAAAAATGAATGAAAATGAAAGCCTCAAATAAAATATTTATTAAAAATAAATCTCAATAACATTATTAGATAAATGAATCCCAAAAAACGTGCACTGTTATTTTTTTGGGTGCAAAATTTGAAATACGACATTATGCCTGTGTGGGTTAAAGCAACTACAGCTCATGAAATTCTTTACGAAATTAAAAATGCATGCACAAGTGCATAAAATTGTGATCAAGGAGACAAAACAGCTGAAAATTCAATATTTTTGCTTAAATTTTAATTTTTAATATTTGCCAATGAATACAAATCTATTAAATGCACTCAATATTAATTGACACAAAATGCACATTGCTCTCAGGGATGATGAGCTGTTAAAATATCTACAAACAGTTAACGTGAAAAGCACTTTTATTATAACAAATAATTGTCTCTAGACCACACTGGGTACAAATTGGCATCGATATGTTACATGGAGTTGCCGGACTCACTTTTCAATACAACTAATGGATCAATAAATGCAAACTTCATATTTTGCGTTTTGCTAAGTGGTCCTGTGCATCTTTGGCTGGGTTTCGACTGATTTTCTGAGGTGCGTTTTAGAGCTGTACATTCACATATTAAAGCGATTTCAATATGAATGCTAACTTTGCATCTGCCTCAAACTCGCGAAAGGGAAGATTACGAATCGCTTGGGAAATACATTGATAAAATAACTAGACTGAATGCATTAAAATATCTTTCGATGTAAGAGGCTTGAAACATTAGTCCTTTCTATAATTTTACTAGAAAAACTTAGATATCATCCATTAATAATAGCTTAAGCTGTTGATGTCGAATAGAAAGGAGATTTTTAAGAAGGCAAATTACAAAAATTAACCCGGTACTTTTGTTTTACGTTGAACAAACACAGTATTGCAAAATGTATTGAGAAAGCCAGTCATTAAATATATAAAATGTGTACTGGGAGAAAAAACAAGGATAATGATATATAAACAGAAAACATATTGTCGTATAATGTTTGCGCAATGTAGTATAGTATTATAGTAGTATTTAACCTTCCAGCTGACGCGCCTGCGCAAATTTTACGACAAACGGGATTTTTCATACCCTGTTTATTGACTCGGGGTCAAAACTGTCTGAAAGTCATTGCTATTCCTTCGTGCGACCCCTCTGTTCTGGATTAAATGGGTTTATCCAAGTTTCAAGGTGTTTTTATTTTGTTTTATGCTTCTGTCGTAAAGTCTATGTAGCGCTGCCGCTCGTGCAACTTGATAATTTTTTTCACGTCTCAATGTTTCAGTTTGATAATTATAAAATCAATGCGCATTAGGGCGACTTAATATTTAATTTTACATTATCAAAGATATTTGATTGTAATAAGCCTGTCAATAGCCTACCAAACTGAAGAATTTTTCTTGAAAAACTTAACGTTCAGTCTTATGAAAAAACATCTCATTACTCCAACCCAAAAAACCTGATCTTCACTATATATGCCTTAACATGTCTTTAAGTTTAAATTATATATCACAACCTGAAAAAGCAAGTGAACGGCGACCAGAATTGAGAATATGAGATTGTTTATCTGTTTGGAAGAAATAAAACGATAATCAAAATCCATGAAATGCAATAGGTGCAATATATAGTGTACTTGTAAGCGTCACTCTCTAACAAAAGTTCAATGTTTCATATGCAAGGCCAAAGATAGAAACTAAGAAGAAAGTCTTTGTTGTACAATCTTAGTTTGTATAGTAATTGTTTTATTATATATTGTTTAACACCTTTTTCATAAAATGAAATTATTAAATCTCATTACTTTCTCTTATTTCAGAATAATTTTAGATTTTGTAAATAATATTAAAATTAATTTTCACTCTTGATGAAAAGATTTGCTTTTCTGATGTGTATCTTATTAGTATTATGAAATAATTTGCAGCTGCCATAGTAAAAATGAAGAAAATTATTGTGTCGGAAAAAGTACGACACGCGCCCGCTCGTGCGAAATATGTATCGCCCGCTGGAAGGTTAAATAAATTTTACACCGAATGATTTAATCCGATTACAAAAATTGTTACACTGTCGTAAAAGCGATGAAATAGATATTTTAGTCGGTTTTGAAAAGATAATTATTCTATAGTTTCCTACATTATTTTGGAAGAACCATAGAAGAAATAGATTTATAAAGCAGTGATAAAAGTTTCAACAGCGGGAAAAGGCAGATTGCGTGCAAGACGAATGTACAATAGTTGATGATAAATGTTAAAAACATTTTAGGATTTTTTTGAAAAAGTACACACGCAATGCGCTCAGATAGACTGGAGAGAAATGAAAAAGAATTTATGAAATTTCCTTTATTGTTGATAAGTAAAGAGTTGGTAACCGATGAAAACATTTGAAATTAAATCAATGTTTCGCAATTGATCTCATCCGCAAATTCCTGACATGAGGTTTCGAATAAAAATATAAGCAATATAATAAAACAAATTCTTTTCTTTCTAGTTTGAAACTAGGCCCAAAATATACAATTTCAAAAATCAAATTTTGCATATTTAAATACGTAAATCTAACTAAATTTTTTAAAAAACCAAACTAAATTTGATAGCAATAAAAAATAAAATTTAATAAAAATGACCCTTTTTCTACGAATATTTAATCAAATCAGAAATAAATAATAAACATATGCGACCCGTTACTCTCCCATTAATCATGAAACAGAAATAAACTTATTAAACAAGTTTTTAGAAACATACTTTTATTTGTGTTTTAAAAAGTAGAATTTTTAAAAATATTTAATAATTTTCTATTGTTTTATTCATTTATAATTCATTATTACAAATATTATGGAATTTAAAAATCATTCTTTTCTCAAAAAAGGCTGCCAAGTGGCGCCATTCACTTATAATCAACATTTAATTAACGTAATTGATTAATTGAAAATTAAGTTCTAAAAATATTAAAATACTGTATTGTCATCGATAATACACAAGTGTACACAATTTCAAAGCTATAGTATATAGGGGGTGAGAGGAAACTCGATTATAAACTTTTTATCTTTACAAACTTGAAACAAATCAAGTTAAATAAAAAGTTTAAAAATAAAAGCACGTGACCCGTTACACTTTTTTCAACATGAAATTGAAAAAATTACATTTCTTGGCATTAGAGCTAAATTCATGAAATCATTTCAAATAAATGCAAAAATTTCCTTTGAACTTTAAAGTTAAGCGAAAAATTTAATAAATTGAATGAAAAAAATAATGTTATAAATTTATTTTAAATCATTTGTTTCCTGCCCTGCTATATGATTTATTATTTTCGTATAATGATTGTACTCCAGTTTTAAGCAAAAGAAAGAATTATCCAAATTTCGATTTTGCCATTTAAGACAATCATTTTTTTCTCTAGAATAAAAATAGCAAAATGCATTCATATATTTCACAAAAATAAGTGTTAAGTTGTCTATAACATTTATTAACTTTATTTTATTGCCCTAATATAATTTTTGAATCCGCATTGAAAGCTATTTTAATTGTAACTAACATAGTTTCAAGGAATAAGGTGTTATAACAAACAATTCATCATACCATCATAAAAATTTGTCTGTCTTTTCATCTCATCTTTTTTTTGGAAGAACTTTTATGTGATAGTGATTCAAGATTGTTATCTTGATTCTTTGTAGTCCTTAGGAATTTGAAGACGTTTAACACAGCAAAATTATTCAATAGCAATGCCATTATGACACGATTCATAATTGTTTCAAATATAGCTACTTCACTGGATTACAGAGAATAGTTTATCTGTATAGTATGATCATTCGTGAATTTCCAAAACCAGATATTTAGAAACGATTAGTGAATATTTTTGAAGTTTCTTATATAAGCGTGATCTCTTTCCGATTTTTAATTTACCCACCACTATTTATGATATTCTGATTTACATTTGTACTTTTCAATGAGGATCTGATAACATGTTCGCTACCAGTTGTTTTGCTTAGATGTAAGAAAGCAGCTGTTTTGCTGGTTGCTTATTAGGTTAAAAGATAATTAATGTGTGACTCTTTACCTATTTTATAAAAGGGTATCAGTAACAAAGTTTATCTTCGTATTAGTGAAAAGATGAATCTGCATTTATCTATAAATATAAAAACTCTTAATGGACATGAAACGTTTTATCAAGGTATTTAAACATCATATTTGGTTAACATAATCATTCACATCTCTCTGACGCTCTATAATGCTGTTCCGCAGTTCTTGTGCTCCCGAATTTCTGGAATTTTCCTTCTTTTGCATAAAGTAATGCCACCTGTGGATATTATTGGTAATTAGAATTGTTTCATGCGATAATTTTACAGAGATCGAAATAAATGATCAGTTTTATTTTTAAATGACATAGAAATGAAAAATTCGTTTAATGAAGAAATATGGAACAACGCGACACTTTTTTTGTTTTTTGCAAAAGCAGTATGATTAGTGAACAGTCGTGCTTTTTCAAAAAAAGTATTATTCCCTTTGTAATAGCGGGTCACAAAAATTAAATTAAGTACAAAACGCAATTATTACGCAATATAATTGAGTCAATAGACAGGGTAAGATGCTTAAGAAAGAAGTTACGAGAATTTAAGAAAAGCAATTGATTTTTAATTAAACAATACATTCAAAATTTAATAGGTAATTCAATTGAAACTTCCCTAAAATAATCAAATAAAATGTTGATCATAACATGAGAAAAGACAACAATTCACTACATATGAGAAATGGTAATTTTACAAAGAAAGTTCGATAATAATACTAAGTTTTCTGCTAATTAAATCTAATTTAGCAGTAAACTAATTTTATCCATTTAGCTAAAATAATTACATTATATCATTGTTAAAATAATAAATTTATTCATTTTTCAGTCAAAATTATTTCAAATTAAAAGTGCCTATTTACTGAACTTCATAATTTTCTCACTTTTCACACTATTTCATTTTGAATCAGAATATCCTTTAATTATAGTGTAGCATTATTTGATTACATTTTAATATTAGTCAGCAATTGAAGAAAATTAAATTAGACGAATAAGAAGTATAATAAGAATCAGAAATTTCCGAAAAATTTCTAGAAAAAAAACCTTACGTTAGAATGGATTTTCATAAACAAAATAATAATTTCGCATCATAATCGAATAAATAAAAGCACTATAAGATGCTTAAAATTTACATGAAAGTAAATAATTATAAAAAAGAGAAACTTAAGTCTTCTCCTTTCTAATTTATTACAATCTCGCTTTCAGTACATAGTTGTAATAGACGGCAAAAAAATTACATTCGCTTTAATAAATCAAGTTTGTAATTTTTTAAATTTTGGTTCAGTTTCTGAGTTCTATCTAAATGATTAAACTTCAACTAGATTCATCTTTAATACCAAAACTTACAAAAATTAATTTAGCCGAAAACATATGCTACACTTTGTTCATACATATTTAAATTGTTGTTGTATAGAGAATCTAATCATAGTTTCACTTCAAGAAGCATATTTGCATTACGAAGTTTTGCACTTCCATTTCCAGGCTTTCAGTGTTCCTTTTTATTTATTCAGGGCATGATCTTTCAGACCTTCTCTATAAAACTGGCCGTTTGTTTTTTGCAGATGCTTCTCTTAATGAAATTGCATAGTAAATGCATTTATTCGTTCATTTGCTAGAAAAATAACTTCTTTCAAAGAAGAATTGAAGTAAACACATTTTGGGAAACGTCATATTTCATTTTCACTTTAAAGAGCTAAAGAAGTTGAAGCCTTTCGCTTTTATAACGTGACAGTTAAGCATTTAAAGTTAGATTTTTTCGCTTCTTCGGCTGTTATTTCCATAAAGAAAAGGAAAGTGATTGATGGTAAGTCTTAAAGTAACAATTGAAGTAACTCCTCATCTCTAAAGTTGGGACATTTTTCTTGAAGCGGAACATTTTATTATTAAGGGAAAGTGAGTGTATATCTTTGGCGGAATTTATCGAAAGATTTGTGTTTGTAAACAAATTAAACTCTTTATCAGAACATTGTTTGAAATGAATTATTCTTTTTTTCTTCTTGGGAATCGTTTTTTTTTATTTTTAAAAGTAAGTGTTTGTTGAAAAGTTTACTTCCTTTCACAAATGGAAACTTGAGTTATGGAATTAAGTACTATATTTTTTTGTTCTTCATTTATTTACTTACAAAGTTGTAATCCTTTTTTTCAATTGATTCAAAAGAGGAATTTATCATATTCAAAGCATGCATTTAAAACGGTAGTATAGAATTAAAACAGAACAAGTATAAGATATTTATGTTAAAGTCAGTTTAGTTTTGGACATTTATCAGGCCCCTCACAGAAAAGAAAATCCCGCCTTTCTTAATCCTTGCCATGACGTGACCCTTGATAACATGCCTAGGCCGGATTCCCATCCATTTTGGGTTAGTGTTTTGGCTTTATTTGCTAAGTTCTATTCAGTTCAATTAAATCTTCTATAAAAATAATGTAGAATACTTAGCGTTATAAGTGAAAGAGACAAATATTATTTTTCTTCACAACAAAAAATTTAAGTTTATTATGAATTTTCAGTATAAACTGCCTTTTTTCATATTTCTAACTGTTAAAACTAATTTATATAATAAGTGAATATGTTAAGGAGAATCAACATCTTTTTAAATAGTTGTGTGTAGTTTTCAGTACGATTCTTTTCTAATGTATTTAAATAAGATTAAATATTGAAATTGTATCTCTTCATAACATTTCATGATACAAAGAATACGTTCTGATTCTACATATGAGACATAACCAAACGATTTGACAAAAACATAACTCAGCTGTAAAGAGACTAATTAGTGTGGAAAAAAATGGAAATTCTCAGATGATAGATTTGAAGCTACAACAATAAAATCCTGGGAAAGACTACGAAACAAGGTGTTCAAATGAATAAAATGACACTACTCAACTATCTTGTTTTCCTTAAAGCGCATTTCTGATGACATTTGAAAGGCTACAAATTAAACGCGCACCATATTTATCCCTCTGAGGCCTGTTCCGCCTCAAAACGCCTCATTCGACACAGGCCGGACTCAGGCGGTTTCGGGCGCTTGTGTGAATTTTTACGGGAGAAAATTAGTTCCTTTCTTTGTTGACAATTGATCGCGCAACCGAGGGTGTCGTCCTCCTGGAATTTCTATAGAGAAAGGGAGGGTTTCATTCTGATTTCATGAATGAAAATTTACTCCAGTTTTTGAGTCACTTGAATTCTCACTCTAGCCGGGTTCAAAGAGTTAAACAGGACTACAAATTTAATATACGCAATATTTAAACAGGACTACAAATTTAACGTGCGCCATATTTAACAAGTTCTAAAAATTTTATATATAAGTACATATTTAAAAAGTCCTTCAAATCCAATGTATATTCATGCGGTTAATTTAAACTATAAAAGTGGTAGAATCATATATGTGACACGGTATCAAACAAATCACACAATATTTCAATATCTGTCGTATTTAACCGCTTAACAGTTTCATTTTCTTTGCTGTCTAATAAGATGACCCTTTCTGTTCTGGAAATGGGATGTAGTTTTCATTCATCTAAGAAGCCATAGAATACTTGAGATGCTTATGATTCTACTTAATTTTTGTTTCCATTTATAAATCTAATTAATGATTAAATTTTAGTTTATAAGACTAAAAATGCTATAATTTGATGCACGTACGACGTATGGCCACGGCGGTTGAGAGGTTAATTGACCGAACGAAGAGAATTCCTGTTTCAATTCGACCACTGACTGTTTGTAAATTTGTTTTGTACGCAGTCACGACCAAACGAATTGTTCGATTTCCTCCAAATTTGGTATGATTGTTCCTTAAAGTCCTAAAAACTGTCTAAGAAATTTTTTTTATTCCTTTTCAAAATGATTACCGTTTTAATGCTTCCATTATTTGGCGAGTCAGTGGAGAATTTAGCACCATTAAAACAGCTGAGTCATTTTGGTCATGCAGAGATATTTAATAGTAATTTTTTAATACTGATAAAAACATATATTTAATTATAATTTCGTTAACAATTATGAAAGCAGACATTGAATTGGAATTTTGTTTATACCGATGAAAACAGACATTTAATAGTAAATTTGGGAATCTTGATAAATGTAGAGACCTGTGTAAATAATTCTCATTCGAAAAAAATTATCTAAACCATTAAAGCCTACGACGAAGTGCAGATGTTAGATTTTTTTTCGGTAGGTTCAACTGTTCGCAGTGCTACTAGGTATCATATCAACAATAATTATATTTACTTCGTATATTTAATCATTATTTTCATTCTTAAACGAATAAAAGCTTGAGTTACCAACTAACTCAAAAGAACATAAAAAAAATAAACGTGAAAATCTCAGAAACCTTACCTTGAAATATAATGCAAATTTAACTATCGTTTTCATTAAAGCAATTTCTATTGTCTAAGAATTTATAAGTTTTTCTTACTTTTTGTGAGGTAATATTTTATTTTTCTTCACATCATAAGAGTCGTTCGGAAAACAATATCCGTTTGAGCTTCGTCGCTTGTGACAGTGGCTTGTGCACCTTCAAGGTCAATCAGTTTTAGAGATTTGTCTGTCAGCTGTTTACTATATTGCATCGCATTCTAACGGATATTGTTGTTTTGGTAAACAGACAAAATATCTAAAGCCGACCATTCACTTCACAGACACTGTATATTTTGGAACGCGATGAAGGAAAAGAGATAAAAATCTATGGAAATGAGCCAAACGTCTTGCAATTGTTAGAATTCCGTCTTGACTGCAATCGGAACGAAAACTCAGAGGGACCTTGAAAGAGGCTATCGAAATGAACAATGTCTTGCGTAGATTGAAGCCTCGCTTTGAAGGTAGCATAAATTAAAATCTGCTGACTGGGGAAAATCGAAGAGCGATTGACCTTCCCCCTACCTTCGTTCAGAGTTAGCTTCCTTTTAAATACAAGTGAATGGCGTGCCTGCATTTTTCGATTAAAATGGATGGTAAAAAAACCGGGCTTAGGACAAATAGCATGGCTATACTTCAAGTGAATGGCCTGCTTTTTCCCTCTCTACAGCTGCTTGTCAATAGCTCTTCGATTTTCCCCAGTCAGCAGATTTTAATTTATGCTACCCTCGAAGCGAGAAATCAATCTACACAAGGAATTGTTATTTTCTATAGCCTCTTAGAAGGTCTCTCTGATTTTTCATTCCGATTTCGGTTAAGACGGAATTCCAACCATTGCAAGCCGTTTGGCTCATTTCCATAGTTTTTTTTTAAATCTTTTTTCCCTTCTCGCGTTCCAAAATATACAGTTAGTCTGTGAAATGAACGGCCGGCTTAAAAAAATCGAGCGTGCCCCCAATTGTGAAGTGAGATCAATGATCCGATTTCTAAACATAATAAATGTGAGCCTGAGTAAAATTTATCGTGATATCAAAGCAGTGCATGGTGATGTGATGGACGAATCATCTGTGCGCCGGTGGTGCTGAAATATTAATGAGGGAAGAGAGAACATCCATGGTGATGAGCTCATTGGCCGCCCAGGTGTTATTATGGATGAACTTACGGAGATGGTGGAAAATTCTTGACTTTCACTTTACAGCCTGGACTTGGTTCCCAGTGACTTTCATTTGTTTCTGGATAGGAAATATCAATCAAATTTTGCGGACGACGAGGAGATTAAAGAAGTTGTTATTACTTATCTCAATGGACTTCTTCTTCACACTACGGACAGCCCCGCTTTTGAGATCGTGTGACTGGCGGCAGAGTAGTGTGACGCTGGTATTCAAAAGCTCAGCATAAGGCATTATGGAGGAATTCACGGAGATGATGGAAAATTCTTGACTTCCACCTTTCAGCCTAGACTTAGCTCCCAGTGACTTTCATTTGTTTCTGGATAGGAAACCCTTTGCGAACGATGAGGAGATTAAAAAGTTATTACTGCTTGTGTCAATGGACTGGCGACAGAGTAGTGTGACACTGGTATTCAAAACCTCAGAAACCTATGACAAATGCTTAAATTTGCAAGGGAACTATGCAGAAATGTAATATAAGGTATGGAATGAATTGTAAAATAAAAAGTTTTGTTGAGAAATTTGAATTCGTCTGCTTTTTATTTAAAAATGGGTGTAATTCTCCTAACGACCCTTAACGTTCCTTTTTTTATGCCTAGTAACGAACTGTACAAAATAGTTTTTCATTCCATTTTTTTGGTTGGTTGGTTAATTTGGGTTTAATGACACAAGGGCCAATTTGTCCAAATTGCGCCAAACGCTCGTTATTCCATTTTGTGTACTAAGATTTTGAAAGTCATTTTCTACGCTCTATTGGTCCCAAAAAAGTTCTTTCACTGTCAATCAAAGTTTTGATTTGCTTTATTGCACATGAAATTTATTGATAACATAATGAGGGAAGAGGGAACGTCCGATGATTTAAAATTATTTCCCATGATTTATATGGAAGTAATTTAACCCTGGCTAAACCAAATGTAATATCAAATCCTCCTGTTTTGAAAATTTGACTACTTGCAAAATATTTTGCCAATGTCAGAATAGTTAACACCATAAGTATTGATAAGGTGAAGAAATAGTTAAAGAGGTAGAAATATTCGACATCGATATTTCAAGATTCTGAAGTATTCATTAAGTCTTTTCATGCGCTAGTTCATTGCCTGCATCAATTGTGAGACGGGAAATAAACTTTGTTGAATAAAGTGCACGTTCTTCAATTCACATACAATAGATTGAAATATTGGTCTGTATTGACAAAATGTCCTGTTAAATCGCACGCATCATCATGGTTGACATCACGAATGCATTTTCGTCAAACCTATAAGATCGATACGATTTTTACACGTTATTTATTGTAAGTGAGGGGGAAAAATACCGAAATGAGAATTCGTATGCAATTTTTTATCGTTTCCGTAAGTTCCTATTTTTATATGGAATCTTTATGATATATGTATATCAAAAATTGCTAGAAATTAAACATGCCCATATTACAATTGGAATAATAATAAACATATATGATAATTTGGTATAATAACCTTTCAAAAATAATGAAATAGAACCACTTTCGTTTCAGTTATTAACTGAAATTAATTTATTTTTAATGCTATTAATAAAAATTAATTTTCTGTCCTTTCAGTTCTAATATACCGTCATTTCCAAAACTTTGAAATTTTTTTTGTTGATATGTTTCACCTCCTAACGATAAAAAGGATTACATTTGGGAATTTAAAAATTTTTAATGTGAGATTTAATTACATGAAAGTCTTCATAATTTAATTTTCAGATAATCATTTAATTGTGCAACTTACCAAAAATATCTCCAAAAATGCTTCCACATTGAGAACAAAAGGATTTACACCGCAAAATTTTAAATAAACTTGCTTTTTTGTTAACTAAATAGCGTACATAATATGTTTTATGAATTTGTTTAAAAATATTCATTAATGAGTTTGCATCAAATGGGATGTATTTTCAGAATGTGACAATTCTCTTAAAAGATTTGCGCATTCAAAAGAACCAGAATTGCGCAACAAAATCTCAAAAACTATTACATACACGAAAAAATATTTTTTAAAGAATATATCAATTTTATCAAGCAATTCACAATTTAAAAGGATCCAAAATTTCTGAAAAATGTCTCAAAAAGTAAATATTTGAAAAGTTAACAAGGATGAATTAGCAAACTTCGATAAAATGATGAAATGTTCTATGAAATGCTTTAAATAAATATTGATTTAACAGATATGAGACTTACTGATATCAGAACAATGAAGATTAAATTTTATATTTTATATCGATTCAAGAGGATAAGGCCACATAACAGGTCATTAAAATCAATAACTCCTTGATGAAAATTATTGATTTTTGCTTGCATGTATTAATGAAGCGATAATGAGAAACAAGTTCTTTTGATGAGTTCAATTAGAAAAGATTACAAATTCTTGTTCGGAAAGTGGATCTTCTTTTAAGAATTCAAGTATTGTGTTGGAAAATTAATATTTCATTCATTTGTCTCGGAGGCAAATTAATAACTTATGCCTTAAATTAGAGAGCAAAGAGGATTTCGAAATGAAGTGCGTAGTTGTTATCGTATTACTTGTGCATTTGGGAAACTTTTTAATTCTTAAGAAAATAGACACATTAAAAATGCTACCAGTTTCCTTGTTTGTTATTTTGTCAGAAAAAATATTGCATTGAAGTGAAACTTTTGGAATTCTAATATTTAAGGAAATAAAAATTTACAAAATTTACCTTCATTGTCTTTAATTCTTTAAATTCAATTTATATTAATTTTCTTATTATACTCTACATATCATACCACCATGTTAATAATATAGTTCCAATAAATATTTTTAATTTTGGAATGCAGTTTTAAATTTTGAGGTGAATGTTGCGCAAAATATACGTAATTATGATTGAGATAATTTTATTATAAATGTTTATAGATCGCACTTATCTTTTGGTCGGACCCGTTACGAGATATCTTATGCTTAGATAAGAAACTGTCATAAGATTATGAATTTTAGCTATATCTCTTATGATCTCAAAAAGAGTAGAAAAATAATAATTTGCAGTTAAACGTGTTAAAAATAAATGCACAGTCATTATAACAACAGATTTCAACATGGAAAATTATGCTTTGTACATTAAATCATTCGGAATATTGTGACTATGAATAACGCTGAGCCCAATTATATTTATCTAGTTTCAAGAGTATTCCTTTTGTATAAATATTAATGTTATAAGTTAAGTACTATTATTTGGATAGGAATAAATGTTTTATATGTTCCCATCTTGTATTAAAATTTTAAAAAATTATTTGCTTATTCACTTATTAATTAATTGGCGGCCCTCCTTTTTTTATCTGCTGAGGGTTTGGGGCCTCAAAAGTTAAAGGGTGGCGCAGCTTTTCCGTGTATGATGCAGATAATAATTTCGATTTGATAATGGATTTTGCTGCTGGAGAATTACAGAAATGATGCAGCGCTAATATTAAAATCGCAGAATATTGTTTAGATTTAGAGATTGTTTTCAACCACTTCTTTAATTTTGTAGAAATTCTGAAGTCATTCAACATAGCATTTTAAAATTTAAATGCATTTGCTTGAGGCTTACAAAATTAAAACTATTTTTAAATGGTTTATAAAAGTGAAAACTATAATTTTTTTATTTATAAATTTCTGAAATCTGAAGTAACAGACTTGTATGAGTGATAAAATGATTTAATAATCTATACTCTTTTGCGTTATAAAAGGCATATTATTGCACTAAATGAAGGATTAGCTTTGTCCTATCAATATGTTTAAATATTATGCTTGCTTGTATGCTTCAAAATATTATATTATCTTAGAAATTATTTTGTTAATCTGTTTCGAATATTTTAAAAATTTTATGAACAAAAACTTTGAAATCAAAGCATTAATTCTGCCTAGATCTATTTGAGTAAGTGCCTGAACTCTATTATACATTCAATCTGTTCGCTATATGTTTAACTCTTTACGTTAACCTTGTTTATCCAAAAACGAGTAGTCACAAGTCAATTCGTGCTACATGAGGAAACTCCAAATTTTATAAATTTGCGTGGAAAATTACCGTCAGAATACCATTATGTAGACGGACTGTCGCATTTCCAGTGTCTTATTTACAGGGCGATTTTTTAAAACTGGCACTGCTCATAGCCATCTGTAGCTGGAACTATCAACTCAAATGCCACCAAATTTGGAAGGGAGACTAAAGATGAAATGGGGGAAAAGATTCTGTAATAAAAAAAATTAGTTCCGATAGAAAGATGCCGATATGTGGCTCTGTTGTAGTCTGCAAAACTGAGAATTACACAAATGAATAACAAAGAAGAAGAATATTAGAATACTATGATGTTAGAAGGTTGACTGCGTAAGTATTACAGAAAAAAGCAAATTTTCCCCGTCTTCTCATTTGTTTCCTATCTTGTTGTTCACTAAACAAGGCATCAAAAAATCTTCTTATTTTATTCTTTTCGCTCTTTGAATCCTTATTAACTTGAAATACTTCACAGCAAATAGAATTTATTTTATCACCACGGAACATCTTATTACTCGATTCGCACAATCTGACCAGAATACAGCATCTAAAAACTAATTCCAA
>BGPR01003010.1:0-24652 GCA_013235015.1 Araneus ventricosus
CGCGGCAGTCCAGATGGAACGATCGATTGGATATACAAACATCACATTCCCATCACACCAATTCTGACGAGTTTTCATATTGACGTTGGGGTTTGGTGCGGAGCAGGCTAATTTGCTTCACGTGAAACTTTACAGTGACTAATCAATAAAAGAAGGTTTGTTTCAATGTATAAAATTGAGGGGAAAACTCTTAGACTATTTTTTTTTTATTAGGTGTCATATTTGAGGAACCATTTCAGGGTAAATTACCTAAGAAATAAGTAATATGTTCTAACAACAGTAAGCATAATTCCTCTATCTTATATCAGATAACACTAATAAAGTTGTGGTTTTTAACTCTTAAAACACTGAAAGTAATCCAAATATTAAATATAAAAAGATTTCTTTACGACTTTCTTAAAATATTTAATTTAAGTATATATAAGTGCTTTATTAGTGCGGTGATCGTTCCTCAAAACGAATAAAACTGTTATTCCTCCACCAGGCCAGGGCGATCTCACAAATCACTTTGGCGTAATTTGCTTTCTTTCTTGAAGTCCGTTGGCTAGGAGTTTGCTTCTAATCACCCGTGGTCGAAGGTCAGAAACCAAATCTATGATCTTTCCGATCGCCACACAGTCGCAAGTTCTTTTCTATACTTTACTTTTTATTTACATAGCGGAACGAGGTTCTGTTTCAACACGATCGTCCGGCATTTTATCTTTTTTTCTGCAAATTTGTTTGTTACACAGTCTCCATAGGCAGTTATTTTCGACGCATGTGTAAGGTTTTCATGTTTTGAATTCATTTCATGATGGTAGCCGTTTCAATGGTTCCGTGTCAGGCAATGTTCAGCCTTTTTCAACGATTGCAGCCAAACGAACTCCATTCATAATGCCTTCAAAATACGGATAATAGAAAATTATATTTTTAAAAATTCACTCGTAAATTATCTTCAGTCACTCGTCGCCAAAAGCTACATTATGATTTCTAAACAGCAATCAAAGAGACAAATTTAATGTCAGCTTACCTTGAGCAGGTTTTAAGAAATTTTATTTAAACATGAAGACCGCTTGAGCATCAAAAAGAATGTCCTCCTTCCTTTCAGAAACTTCAAATCTCAGCAAATTGTCGAAGAACAACCTTGTTTCATGTTTAAGCAAAAATTTCTTTTTAATGTTAGAGATCCTAATATTTCGCCGATGAAATTGGCAATGATTTATTGCATAGACTTCAGTAGCTGTTTTATCGGTTGATATATTCTTTTCTACCTTGCTGGAGGTTAGACATATCCCATTCGAACTAAAGCAGCTTTTGAGCATGGAACCTCATCGTTTTCTCCCTGTTTTCCAATTCTTGAAGCGTGTAACACTTTTTAATCTTATAGGTCTTCCCATTCGATATAGTATAGATCTTTCGAATTCGATATCATAAAATTGCAGTCATCAAGATATCAGAGAACGCTGAAGACTCAAAAATGGACCCTCAACATTTTCCCTCTCGCATTTAGTCATTCGGAAGAGGCGAGTTCTAGTAAGGAGCAGATGAGAGAGATTGTGCTCTGCACTGAGAGTTTTAGATTTCTACTCATTTTTAGGGCTCTACAACGACTAGAATGCACATCACTTGAATTTTCTATGAAATACTTTCATGCAATAACACTACTCGTGTTAAGGATAAAATATATAAGATTTATTTATCAAAGAACTGGTAAATATGTATTTTCGTGTCGCATTGAAGAGCAAAAAAAGAATATGCAACCATTTTTTTTATTTAGAGTGTTGCGAAAATAAGAGAGTTATTTTCAAAAAGTTTAACAAGTTTTCAATCCTGAAGGTTAAAAGAAATATACAATGAAAAATTGCCCATTTCACATACAGTGAATTTTAAAATATTCAAGGACTGAAATCTAAATATATCATTCATATAATTACAGCAGATACAACATTCTGAGAAGTGTGATGTCCTTAAAGTCTCTCGACGATGTCACCAGAGTTGTGTACTAAGGTGGATCAAAAATTTTTTTTCAGAATTTCAAATCCTACCTATATGAAAAAAATGTTCTATGGTATATAGATAAATGAAAAATAAAATAAAAATTAAATTTTAGGTTAAGTACTGCCGCAAGGGGGATGAAGTTTGGGTATTTGAGGCTTTTTATGGTAAAAAGTTCAAGTGATTTTTGAAAAGTGAAACAGACATTTTAATATTTTTTTATGTTTATTGCAATAAGAAGACATATACTAAATAGTTACAAGAAAAGAACTTCAGATACATTTAACAGCTTCTTTAGTATTAAATCAAGAAAAAACGTAAAAATCCGTCGAAATTACAGTGAACGGTAATCATGTTTGATGTTGAAATCTGGAATCAGGTTTCGTGATTTCATCTAATTTCTTATAACCCCGTCCCTTCTAGATGGTCAGCAGACTACAGCAGCTGCTTCCGTGACTACTTTGACTATTCGTTCTGTAGCTTGAGGGTGGCAAGGAAACCCCTTGATGGTAGGTAGTATTGCCTCCTGAATGATTGATGGGTTTACTATTGCTTCTGCAATCATATCATCACTGAATCTTTCAGTAAGTGGAGGCTATGTCACATTTTCCCACTTAATCAAGTCCACATAATCCATCGCACAAAGATTAAAAGCTGGCAAATTGAAGATACGGATGTTATTCGTTGCAATGGTTGTGGTTGCAGCAGACCGTTTGACTTTGCTTGCTTTCAGAATTCTTCGAAAGGCTAGTTCCCTTATGTGATTTCTGTCGTCAGCTAGCATTGATATCAGAACATTTTCATGATGGCCAAAAAATCCTTCAAACCACTCGAGAAATAACGCGATAGAAGGATTGGTTGATGCAAATGCTGTGCCTCATAGATTAATTACGGTTTCGTTTTGATCTTGAACCGCATAGACGCATAGACTTTTGCGATGAACGTCATTAATGTCAATAAAGCCTCGGATGGATTTTCGTGAGCTACATTGAGCCTGAGAATTCTGTTCGCGGTTGTAAGCCACCTTGGGTGGCAAACTTTTCCAGGAATTATCTTCGACAGACTTTCTCTGCAATATCAGCAGTTTATGACTTCACAAATTTCCATTAAGTACAGTTGATCAGTACTTAAGTCTTTCTTGTTAGTCACTTCACATGGCGTGTTTTCAATTGTCGTGGATGAAACTACAGATAGCTTCTCGCATCCGGCCAACGATTTTCTTATTTCGCCAGTCAGGCTTCTCTGCCCAGTTGTGCTTCCATCCACGTGCGCGAAAAGATGACGTAGTGGAAGCTCGTTGGTGTGTAACTGGCACACAAACCATTGTAGTGGACGATTCAGGATCGCTTCCATGTTATGTATAATACCTCCTCTGACGCCTGTGTTGGCAGATGTTCCGTCGCAACCAACTTTGTTACATCTATGCCATTGTCAACGCATGATAAGAAAAACTATACATATGATTTCCAATTATTTGCGCTCTCCCGAAATTTACATACACGTGGCTGATGTACTCAGAGCCAAGTTCTTTCGCCAAGCTTATGTGTTCTTCTATTATGAATTTTCTTCTGTTGTCTTCCATTGATAGAGTCCTGTCTTTTCGCCCGTCGAAGTATAAACCAAACTGGTCATGGTCATAATCTTTTATGACCTGAGACAATAGAGTAGTTCTTGCCTCGGTTCTCACACGCCGAATTTTATTTCTGTCAACGACGTTCAAAACATTGCTTTCTGAGATAATGCCCACATCTTGAAGCGCAGCTGACACGATCGTAGCGCCTGCTCGGTCATAAATACCAAATCGGTCCAATGTTCTAACTGCAGCTAAAACTTTGGTCACTACAGGTGTGACTGTGGGGAAAATTCCATGAAGTAACATTTCCGACTTATAGAGGGGTGGGAGAATAAAGCAGGAGACAGAAAAAAGATGGGATTGCCTACTGATCTAGTTATTTAACCGGACTGATTTGACGGTGTGGGGAGGGGGAGCTGAGTCACAAAATGTTGCGATGTACATTATACAACTCACTACTTAGTACTCACTATTCATTAATCATCATTTTTGGTAATTTATATTGAAAAAAAAAACAATTATTTTGAATCTAAAATCGTGTAATCAATAATCAAAATTAAGTATTTTTCCATTTTTTAAAAAAATTCAACCCACTTCCGGCAGTATTAAATTTTGAATTTATTTTTTTATTATTTTTCCCTTAATCTCCATACCATAGAACATCTCTTCCGCATAAGTGGGTTTTGATTAATAATAATTTCTTTAAAAAATCGTATAATCAAAATTAAGTATTTTTCCATTTTTTTCGAAAATTCAACCCCCTTGCGGCAGTATTAAATTTCGAATTTAATTTTTCTTATTACTTTTCTCTTAATCTGCATACCCTATAACATCTTCTCCGCATAGGTAGGTTTTGATTAATAATATTTTTTTTTTCCATAGAAGAGCGATCCACCGTATTGTTGTTTGCGATATGCAGTTCGTAGAGTAACTGCAATAACTGCAACAGTACAATCGAGAATCTATTTCGAAAACGATGAAATATATATGCCATCCCAGTAAGAAATTCATGTTTTTCACGATCTACAAATTTCTCAGGCTGCACTCTCAACAGTACATAAAAATCTCAAATTTTCTGCTTCATTTCGGGCGCTCCGACAAGAACAAGAAACAGACATCAATTTAGTTTCGCAGACTGCAAAAGAAACTACGTTACTCCTGTTTAGGAAACATTTTATTGTTCTTTAATTTTCAAAGAAGCAGATATATATTTCTATTTCGTGCGTTGCTGTGAAGGAAAAAAATAACGAAAGAACCAGCTGTCTCGATGTAGAGTATAGAGAAGGTAAAAACGTTATGTTCATAAAGTTTTAATTCCCGCAGCTACGATGTAAAACTGTAAATTTTACTTACGAATAATATTAAAACATACAAGGGTTTGAAATCTAAATGTGCCAGTCATATAATTACAAATGAGACAATATTGTATTACTTTATAACTTCTGTTGCAACCAGCTTGAGTACAGCACTTTTCCGGCGACGTAGTTTTCTGTTTATTTTCAGGCGTTCTACAAAGATATGAACGCGCATCTCTTGAATTTCACACGCCATTATTGGTAAGACAGAACTCGTAGTAAGGATCAAATATATGATGTATTTATTTAACAAAGAACTGGTAAATATTTCTTTCTCAGACTTCGCATTGATGAAAAATTATAAAAAATTAATAAAGAACAAAACCTCTGTATTTAGTATGTTCATTAATTGAAAACTGGTATTTTCACTAAGTTTTGAAAGTTTGAAATCCAAAAGGGGAACATATAATATGAAATTACTTACAATGAATATTAAAATATGCAAGGTTTGAATTTGAAATATGTCAATCATATAATAACAGCCGATGTAAAATTCTGATAAATTTGTACATACAGTTTCGGAAGGAAAAGGAGCCACCCAGCATTATTCCGCCGCTGTTCATTTTATCTTAAAACAAAAGATACCAATTTTCAGGAAATAGCGTCTACTAATAGATTCCATGTCTAAAAAGTCCATAAGGCACTAAATTCAAAATTTCCAATGGCAACACACATATTTATCAACGGATTTCAAAACTGAATGAAATGTTATCCTCTGATACCAAATTTCACTATCCAAGCTCAATAACATTTGAAATTATATGCAAATAAAAGTTTGAGTCTTCAATGCTAAAGTAAAATTTCGAATCTTTTTGATATCTTGAGAAATAATATAGTTTCTGACCAAGAATTTTTGACGTAGTCTTACATCTCTACGTGGTTGTCTAATGGTGTGTCGGAGAGAAAAGAAATTATGAAGTTTTTAGTGCTCAAGTTAAACGCTCCGCAACCAATTAACATAGAGAGTTGGTTTGGTTTCCTTTCACATAGAAAGGGGTATGTTAAAGATTGCAAAGAGAATTTTAGAATTTTAAATTATGGTTTAGTCACATTCAAGCTGCAAATGTGGAGAAAATAACGAAAAATTTTGATGAGGTCACAGCGCCGTTAAATGCTTATAGATTCGTAACCAAATAGCATAGAGAGTTGGATATAATTTCATTTAACAGAGACAGGTAGACATTGAAGATTCAAGAAGAATTTCAGAATTTGAAATAATTGTTTAGTCCCAGTCGAGCTGCAAATTTCGGTATCGTGTTAAAAATCAAAGTTGAAAGTTCGTTTCAATCATGAAAAATTTTGATGACGTCACAGCAATCGACTGAATATCAAGTTTTCTCCCTCAATTACTCATGGAATTGCAGTTCTTATTTGACCTCATTAGCAATACATTTATCCATAGGTTGTCGAGATGCAGGGTCTACGAAAAAACTTGGAAATCGCTTGGACACATCGAAACCCAGCAGAAGTGTCTTGCCCTTCGACTTTCTAGTTTGCTAACACAATACGAGACGTTCTGGGCTTCAGATTAAAGCAAAGAAAACTCTTATTCAAGTAAAGATTTTAGGGGTCTTCTTTCCCATTGATAGGGTCCAAAGTTTGATACATAACCATACTTTTGGTGGCTAGACCAAATAAGAAATTTCATTTTCATCAGTTGTTCAATTTCTCCCGTTCACAATCTCGCAAATCTGCACCCAGATAGCAAGCTTGCAGCAAGTTTGACAAGGCAAGAGTGCAAGTGTGAAGCAAAGTTGCAGCAAGTTAACGCAAGCTTCGAAATCACCATGTGACAATCTTTCAGTTAACTTGTCGTACAAGTTGCCTGCAAATTTGCAGTCTTGTCGTGTCAAGTTTATTGCAAACTATCAGCAAATTTAGCTTGTCATGTCAAATTTCCTGAAAATTCATTGCAAGCTAGTAGGAAACTTGGCTTGTTGTGCTTATTGATAAAATTTTATTGCTTGCCGATAAAAGATAAATAAAATTAAAATATTTGATTATTTTTATATTTCTCCGAAATAAATTCATATGCTCAACAGTTTTATGCCATATAGGCTGAACATACAGAACGCCGCCAAATGCCACCGTGCGCATGATGCCATTACGGCAACCGAACCGGTTCAATGGACATGGGACAGGCTGAGTATACAGAGACCTATAGTTTAAAGTGGATTCTAAATCACTAGAAATACACAAACACACCCAGGAACTTACGTCAGTTGAATAGAAGACACAGGACAGAAACCATAACTTCGATTCCTCGCCTAAAGTACCCAGTTCCTTTTTTCACTTTATATTTATTTAAACATTTTCAGTTGTATACTACTATAGCTGTTTAATAAAAAACGAACTAAACGTAGTGAGTGAATTTCTTTTAGAAATTGTAAATAGTTAGCTGAAATGCGCTTAACTAACGATGCTAGATTTTTTTCTACTTTCAAGATGGTCTCTGAAAAGCACAGATCTTTGTTAAGTTTCAGAAACAAGTCACTCTGATATCAGTAATTTTGATAAAAATAAGTGATATTTACGATTCGAAACTGAAAATGAGAACAGTACGATGTACACAAACCAATTCCCGTATACGTAATTTTTATATGTTTCTTTCAACTTTTTATTTTCTCTCTTATTTTTCAGATAAGATAAAAGATACATAATAATTACAGAAGCGTCTTTGAACATGTTATGACTGAGTTAAATTCACATGTACTAAATTCGTAAAAATGTATGCAAAGTGTTTTTTTCCAACTGACATTACTGAGAGCCATCTGAAGTTCGATCTATCAACTGAAAAGCCTCCAAATTTGGTAGGAGGATTTATAAAGTCATGGGAAAAAATTTCCGTGAAAAGGAATTCCATTCATACGTCGAGAATGTTTTGTACAGGATACAGTGTGCGGTCGACGAGGAAGTTGGTCGCATTGAAAGAGGTCGATGCCCTCGCCGAGGTAGTCCTTTTATTGCATAAATTTCTATGGTGCACTGAAATATCATCTCCGTAGTCCTTTGGGACAATTCATTTGCTGCATCAAAGTGGTGGGTTTTTTCTCTAGTGCTCTCTTAATGTACATGAGGGGCAGGTTAATCTGCCAGATGAGTTGCGCCCTTACGTTTGTATTTTTGCTTTCCCATATTTTTCACAATATTTCTTTTTATATGCGTGCAAAAGTTCGTATACCTGTGTCCCAGCCCTAATTCAATGATTGGCCGTTATTCCCAGTATATTGTTTCAAAAATGTCGAACTATTTCAGGCTCTCAACGACAACAGTTTCCATTGCTAAGGAGCCTTATGGGAAACCAAACGTCAACTCCCTCTTCAATTCCTGGACATTTTGTTCGTTGAAATTGCAAGGAAATATAAAAAATAGTTATTTAAAGGCTCAAATATAGCTTCGTATCACCGAATAGTTCAGTTTGATAAGCTTTTCCTTAAGCCTAAGTCAAAATTTAACTTTGAAACAGAGGAGCTGTGACTGAAAGTTAGAAAAACACCCTACATCACAGCAAATGAAAATATTCCTCGAAAGCATCGCACAAGTTGAATCTTATATTTACATAATTTTACGCTCAATAAGAAAGAGCGTGACTTGAAAATTCATCAGACTCATAATATCAAAGATGATAGGGACAGTGAAATATTTTCGAACTTTAAAAACCTTTTCTGTTTCATGGAATACTGGTAAATATTAGTGTTTGATATGTCGAATTAAAGAGATACTTTAAATGGAACACAATCCAACAAACATGAATAACGTCTGAAATCATGAGCGGGAAGACTTTCGAAAGAATCGTCCGGAAACGAGGCGCTTGGGATGGAGTATTTTATTTCAAAATTAGACATCACAGACTGTTAAAAACAACTCCAGTTTAAACCAGCAACCACATATAAAAGGCGAAAAGGAAAAATTATTATTTTCAATAATTAAATTTCAAAAATGAACGTCAAAGTATATAAAATTTCACCATTATATATGCTTATTTGAATTTAATACCTGTTATTCGGAAAAAGTAGAAAATTCAACAAATCCATAAAATTCGTTATACTATTTCTTGTATTATTAGATCAGTATCTCAAATTACAAAAGTTTCTTTACAGAATAGAAAGTAAAAGCTTTATTATTTGCATTAAAACTGAATTAAGGAAATTAAAGTATGGCAATCCAGCTATTTATGTCATATATAGTTCTAATTCTTTGTATTTTAATAAGTATTAATAACTTATACGATCATTGCAATTTGCTAATTGTTAGAAACTATTCCAATGCTTCTAAATGTTTAAATAAAAGCCGATGAAAGTGCTTTATTGCCTCGATTACTGGATTTGAAATAGTATGCTCATATCTCTTTCCGAAACAACACTAGACAGCAATTTTAGTTTGCAGCAATCTTGCAACAAATTTGATACGACAAGAGTGCAATCTTGAAACAAATTTACGCAAATGAGTTAGTCACCACACGTCAAATTTGTCACAAGCTTCGGCGTCAAACTCATTGCAAACTATAGCTAAAACAGAGTACAAACACAATCTCGGATTCGAACCCGCGACAACTCGTTACTTAACCTGTCGACCTAACCATTCAACTTGCTAGACTCCGAGAGGAGAAGACAGATTGCTCTCATACGACTTATTTTAAACTGTTTTCTTGATTTCATTAATTTTTTTAATTTTTTGTTGAGAATATGATTTGAAATCAAAGAGAGAGCTATTTTCGCTAATAACTACGTTTGCTAGTAGAATAAATTATGAAATTAGAGTTCAAAAGTAATTACTTTTACAATGGGACAAAATATAAAGTTATTATTTTTTCAACAAACATTGACTGTTTTTCACGTTATTTTTGCTTATGAACGTTAAAATTTCAACGTTAAGAAGAAGGTGATATAGTTTTCTTGACAGTGCGAGTTCTATACTTAGTAAAAAGATGGAAAATGTTTCAAAATTTTTTTTATAAAAAAGTTAGATTTTTATAAATTGTCATTGATTTATTGAATTAATAAAAAGAAGGACGGTCTAGGATCTGCTATTAAAAATTTAAAAATCGGATGTTTTTTAAAACAGAGACAAAGATTATCTGTAAGTGTGCTATCATCTTTGCAGCAAACTTGTTAAGCAATCGTGGTGTGAAGTTCGTCATGACATCTTCACAGCAAACTTGTTTTGCAAGTGGGTTGGTCGATTATATTTTGTTACTTTACAGGAAGTTCGTTGCAAAGTTGCCACATCAAGTTTGTCATGACAAGCTAATATCAAGAAAAATCAAACTTGCTGCAAGTGTACATGCTATCTGGGGATCTGTTTATTGGCCTTTTTATGTTATTTTTTTATCCGTTAAATGCAAGAATGCGATATATTGGCGTGGATTCCACATGTCAATATATCTCCTTCAATCAATAAATTCAGTTAACCCTGATGAAGTGACTACTCTTAATGCCTTATCTTAAATAAAGTCCAAAAGATAGCTTGATCTTGTTTCAATTCAGACTCAAAATTAAAACCTAACTTTCGATATATTTTTGTCGTAAATTATATGGACATTCTTATATTTTAGCAAATTTATTTTTCAGTAGTTTTTTCCTGGTTTCCTGGACCATCAATGTATTTTACAATGCTTTAAAACAAAACATTTTTTCATCTAAAGTAGAATTATTTAATTCAGAAGGTCTGAATATGCATATTCTGTCAAATAAAATTGAAATAATTGTTTTATTGTGGTACTGACACGAAAAATGCCTTATGACGTAATTTTCTTTCTGCTCCAAAGATATTCTACTTGGGAAACTAATGAATAAGCTTCATTAATTTTTCTTTTAGGTTATTTCTCTTACAAGTTTCTTTTCTTATAATTTATTTTCCTTATCCCTTAAATTATTTGAGAGTAGAAATTTTTAAAAATTCTAAATTTACTTTAAGTTAAAAATATGTTTAGATGAATACTGAGTCTTACTTGATATACGCAAATGTAATAACTGTAATGGAGATACAAGCACAATGAGTGAACTATAAAAACTATCATTCTAGAACTTAATTATTATTTGAGTAGCGGTTAAAAATACTTAAAATCAATCTACTGAATACAATTTTATTTGAATTAAATGGGACCAACTTAAACCCCTTTTGTTAAAAGCAGTCGAAACCACTGAATGAGAATAAGATATATTTTGAGTTCTATTATTTCATTGCATTTTAGTAGAGATACTAACAAATTGGTCTTCAACCAAGCAAATGCTTTCATAGCATAGTCTTCTGATCTATGACCTGACTTAAGATGTAGAGAGCGCAAATCTGAAGTGGAATTAAATCCCTAGCTCTCACGCAGATAACTCTGATCAGGCTTCTACAAGAAAAAAGTACTGCAAAATAGGACACCAGAATTTAACGAACTTCTCCAAGTGGTTTACATCTAAAACGATTTTTTTAAATCTACAATTATAAAAAAAAGTTATTTTGAATACCGAATTAAAACAAAATGATTGATTTTTTTATTGAAATTCTGAATCCACGAAATCAATTCCTAACTTACTTATTTATCTGCGTTTTTAGTTCAAGCATCTACTTTTCCTTTCTTTCTTTATTCAATTTTTTTCTCCCATTAAGTAACATAACCATAGTGAATTAAAATAAAAACCATCAATTAACAGATCTTCTTTCACTTTACAGGTCCCAGTGGTGGCGACTGAGTAGCAAAAGTACGGGAGAAAAAAATTGACACCTGAAAGTAACCCGGAGTATAAAGGATAGTCAATAAAATTTAAAAATTTACTTACAAAATTAGCTAACTTGCCTGGACGCTATTGTGTTTTCATAATTCTTAGTTCTTGGCAGTTAAAATGAAATTAAAATTTAATTTTTTTAGCCCCCCCCCCGAGGATTTAAACCTGAGGCCTGATCAAGAAATCATTTTGTGGTATAGGCGCGCCCGTCAGAGCATGAAACAAAAGAATGTTACATCGCCTTAAAGACTTTTAAATTATTTCTCTTTATATACTGTTTCAAAAAGATCGTCTTGGGGGTGTACGTGAATGCAGATTATCAAGAAGGATAATAGAAAAATAAATGACTCTTATTTTACGAATATTCTAGAAAACAAGAATGTAGCACAGGTAACAAAATGAGCCAGCACTTGTATATATTAACAACTCAGATCACTAATAAATCTCAATCACGGCACTTTCAATAGCGCTCAGTGTCTCCGTTCACCATCTTCACTGCTGACAAAACTCTAACTGACTCACTCTTCGTTTGAGAGCTTCCTTTTATGCAACAGAAAGTGACGTCACATAGTAGTCTCTAGAAGGATCTTGATATTTCCTGCACCTATTAGAGATAGGACCTAGAATATTCCTTTTTTCGCCCTGTCGCCAAAATGGTCGCAAAGTTTGTCACCAAGATTAGCAAGTCAGGGAAAAAACTTCACAAATTCGTAACAATACGCATCTCTCTTATGTACATTTGATTTGCTGTTATTTTAAAGTCTCAATCAAAATAATGTCTAAATAAAACGAGGTTTCTAGCCTCCGTGCTCTTACTTTCCTTTCTTCCATTAATATTCAAGACAAGAAGTTCATTTTTAATTAATTGATGTGTTATTTCCCTTGACTACACTGTTCCTATACTTGTGCAAGACTGATCAAAATCAGTAAAACATAGCGCTATATTTTTTAAAAATAAAATACAGGGTGTCCATAATTCATCGTTGAGGTTTCCTTAGCTCATCACAATTGATTAAAATATATGAAGATAAATACTACATTACATATTCGCAAACTGCAACAAAAATTTTTTTTCAATATCACAAAGTTAAGAAATTTCCATATAACAGCATTTCGTGGCATTTAGCCCAGCGACACCTGGTGCGAAATTGAGCATTTTGATGTGTTACGTCCTATGAAAGGCTGCCTCGTGTGTGTGTGTGTGCAATTACGTAACTTTGGATAATTAATCACCTAGAGTAATTATTAATGTTAATTTGTGCTCTAATCAAAAGTTATGGGATAAGGAAACCCCGAAAATAATTAAGGGACACTGTATTTATGAACCTTTTATGAGAGTTTTGTGGTACTCATAAGGACTGCATATGCAATTTTATCTTAAAGCTCATACAAGTACTTCAATGCTATTCAACCTGGAATAGTCTTTTTTCTAGGTTCCTTTAAACATTTGAATTCGCACTAGATTTCTAATTACTTTGGAGGAGAATTTTTTTGTTAAGACTGTTTAAATGTACCTTCAGTTATTATCACATCTAACTGTGCTTGTGGCGTCTTGTAACCCAGTCCAACATGATTCTCATCCGCTTTCTTACATTCGAAGTGATGATTGTAAGAAAAAGAGAATTATTTTTCCCTCAAGAATTTTCATCAAACTTTTGCATCTTAAGTTACATTCTACCACTTTCGCAGGTTCGAAGCTACAAAGCTGCTAACACGATTCAGTTATCTGCAATGTATTCTATTTCACAATTTAGTAAGGCCCCAATAGTGGCTGTCCCACTTTAAAGGCAGCTTTAGTTTCCTCAAACGCATTCCTGAAAGCGCTGCCAAATTCCACAAACCCTTTCTTATATATGACTACAGCGAAAATGGACGCTCAGAAACCTATTTGTAAAATAAAAAACAAAATTCTCTTACTTATATAAATGGAGTAAATTTCAGGAAGGGGAAATGTATAGTCGCGGAAGAAAAAAAGACCCATCCCGCATTATTTTGCCATAGTTCCTCGCGTATTAAAATAAAAGTTACCAATTTTCAGGAAAAAAGTTCTAGTAAAAGGTTTCGTGTTTAAAATTTCCATAAGGGTTCATATACATATTTATAATAGCACTAACTTCAAACTTTAAAATGGAAACACGTATTTTTCTTAAAATATTTCAAAACTACATAAAAAATTAAGCTGGAATACCGAGTTTCATCATCCCAGCATTTTTGGTTTCGGATTTATAAGCAAATGAAATTTTGAGTTTCTACGTTAAAGTAAAATTTTGACTTTTCATAGATATCTTGAGAAATAATATAACTATTGACATAGAATTTTTCAAGTAGAACTATGAATAATTCTGAACATTTTACACTTTTACTTTTTATTTTAAAATAATTTTAAACATATGAAATATTTTATCGAAATTGATGTTAAAATATTTTGGTATAGCAACACCTATAAATTTTAACAGTAATCGAAGCAGATGGCAATTTTTGATAAGCCTATGCAAAATTTCAGCATATTATTACGATAAGTTTTGAAGTTACATTAAATTTTCTATTTTCGCCGTAAAACGAAGCACTTAAGGGGGCGTCATATATTTCGAAAACGTTTTCATTACTAAATATAATAATAGCACCACTTTATTTTTTTTAAGTTTAAATATTTAAACATTTAACTATTTATATATATAACTTCAAATTTCCTAAATTATAGTGTTGAACTATTACACTAATTATTTTTTTACGCATCAAGTTTTGCCGATTGCTAAATAAGATAAATACTTTGAAAACAACATTTAAATTGCGAAATACTTTAAAATACTACTACCGACATCTAAACGCAAACAGAGAACTTCTATATCTAAATGCGGAGACGACCCCTTTTCTATTTAGAACACAATATGTCAAATACCTTCCGATATATTCATGGCATATTAACCACAATTTATTTCTTGGGGTATTTCTTCATGATAAATATATTTATGACCTTAAAAATGGGTGTTACTATCGAAAATTTTGAAGTTAATGCAATTTTAAATATTTAGATGACCCCTTATAAAAATTTTTAACCATAGAATCTTTTAGTATACCCCATTTGCTGAAGATCGGTACCTTTATTTTAATGCCCAATGAATTAGCAGAATAATGTTGGGTGGATACTTTTTTCCCCGCGACTGTACAATTATTTACAACAAAAATTTTTCATTTCCCAAAAAGAAAACATGAAATTTGCAAATTATGGAAAACTACTGCGATTAGTTTACGTCTTTTGAGATAAGAGGAAAATGTTCAGGTGAACCTTAAATTTTGGATGTTGAAACAATTCTACCATTTCAGGTAGAGAAACCTTCCTCCACTCTTTGTTATAGGTCACCATAGTTAAAATTTTCCATTATTTGGAGAGGAAAATAATTATTTTATTCCAATTTCTTATTAATAGGAATCATGTTCCTATTAATAAGAAAATAATTCAGACTAATTAAGATGCCTTCTTTTCAAATCCATTTTTAAAAAAAAAAAAAAGGAAATGTTTCTTATCTGCAAATAAAGAAATTCAACCATTCTTAATTTGTTATGGAATATTTTCTGGCTTAAAAAATCATGAGTTGTTGACACACTATGATTTCATCAATGTGGCATTAGACACTAACAAATACAAATATTGAATTCACAAAAAAAGGAGCTATTCTAAAGGAAAAATTTTCTCTTCCGTTTAGCATTTAGAAACTCAGATAAACTTCACAAATTGTATTTGCCAACTATAAAACTCTTCCATGAGCACTTTCAGATTTTACTTCTAAAACTGCATTAGTTTGCTTACAAAAATTGTTATTGAACATTAGAATTCATCTGTAAAGCGATATGAAATTTTTTCTTCAATGTAGCATTTAAGAACTCAAGGGAAGTAACAGTCATATTTGTCGGTTAAATGGTTTCATATGAAGATTATTATTAAACATTAGAATAATTGTGATATAAAATTATGAATTAAGGTACACAACATTTTTGGAAAATTTCTATATTATTTTTATTCAAGAACTAAATGTTTCATCACAGTAAAAAATATTTCTTTCAAGATAAAGTATTTATTAAAATTTTTAGATGTATCTCTAGTAGTAGATCCCATAAATATAACAAAAATCAATATTTTACATAACACATTTACAGAAAAATCTTGCAATAAAAAATCTTTCTGAAATTAAAAAAATTTAACCAAATGAAAGTTTTTACATAGATTTTAAAGTGCAATCTGATTACTATTTACTAGTAAAACATTAAATATTTAAAGATCTAAAGTTGTTTCACAAATGAACTTAATTTCTTATTTTTCAGTTAACATTGCACAATATAATAACTGAAAATTTAATGTTTTGCATGTATAAATGTTTTTTGGGAATACAATAAAAATAATTCTTGCATATGTAGCTTCTACCTCAAATATTTCAAAAATGCATCATGCCATATTGTTTTCAATACAATGCAATCTTGCTTCAACTAGTCAGTAATTAGAACTTTTCTACAAAACTTTTGAGCGTCAAATACATTTTTTTACCGAAACTGTTGATAAATTTAATAAAATTTTAACAAACTATTATTAGAGTCTTGAAATCTATTAGTTCGTATGCACATGAGTATTTCAGATTTTACTCACCAGTCAAAGAATGTTTTGCACATTGACAAATATTTCTAGAGAACTTTTATTTTCAATGTCTCAAAGCAGATATACTTAAATGCAATATTACTCAATATTCCATAACAACAAATTTCAATCTCAGATTTTAAGTCTATTTGCAGAGGTGGCCGTGGTGCCAAGGTTAGAGTGTGAGGAAAATATGCTTTAAGTCTTTAGAAATAAAGTCATATATTTTAAAATTTGTTGAATATACTATTTTAGTTTCAGTAAGACCACTATATAATCTTAAATACAGCTGAAGTTTAAAAATTCTCACCATATTATTATTAAGTCATATTTGCAGGTAAAACCTGCAGATTTCTAATTAAAAGTTCGTTTGACTTTTAGAACACAGACATTATAGATGTTTAAAAAATATGTTGCTTGGTGTGAGTATAGGACCCCATACTGTTTCCTTGCCCAATTGATAAAATTACTTTAGGCCACTGCAGCCTATTTGACTAATTTAAAGGAAAATTCATCCACGGAATACTTTTTCATTTAAACTTATAATAAATATAGTCTAAATAATTAACACATAAAAAATTTATTTTTAGAATTCTTAAGCTAGACTATAATTTTCTGAAAAAATTTTTTAGAAAAGGCAACCAAATAATAAAAGTGATGTGATTTCCAATACATAATTAAATACAAAGTAACTTTTAGAAGTTTTCAGTCCATTTTTTATGGAAAATATGTTAATAAATAAGCATATGTAATCCAAATGCTATACTTCTTGACACATAAAATAAATAAAAGTTTACATTAACGATTAGATATGCAATGCATAATTTAGAGCTCCTAGGATGATCCTAACATGATTATTTTCAGGTAATGGTGGTTTAATTTGGTTATATTAATGCCCCATTTTGTAGCAACATTAGGACTATTTAAGATCAATGAAGGAAAGTTTGTTTTTTATCTCACAAAAGAAGAGATAAAAAAAATTCCTTCGTTACCCTAAAATAGCCTTAATGTTGCTTCAAAACGGGACATTAATAAAGGCATAAAGCTATTTCACAATTGGCATTTGTTATATTTCAGTGAACAATATGCAATTTAAAAATTGATTATTTAATGTTTTGCAGACATAAATTTTCCTTAAGAGCATCAATAAAATACTTTCCCATATACAGTTTGTACCCCAATTATACAGAAATACAGCACATCACTTCATTTTCAATCCAATGGCATCTTTCTTTCAGTTAGTCAGCATTTAGAACTTTTCGAGTTAAATTTTGAAAATCTAATGAGTTTTTAACCAAAATAACACATTTAGTAAAATTTTGGCAAGAAATTATTATATTTATTAAATCTAGTTTTTCATATGTAAGTATTCATGGTTAGTTCCCATTTTACACAGCAATCAAAGAATGTTTGCCACATTGACAAATATTTCTAGAGAGCTTTTATTTTGGATGCTGAAAAGTAGATGTACTTGAGCATTTTGTAATAAAGAATTTTCATCTTTAACAAAATTAAAAGCAAACATAAATTTTCATTTATTTCATTCCCAACACTCTTTTTCATGTGAACTTCTGTACTCTGAATAATCAACATATAATACAACTTTATTTTGAAAATCCTTAAGTTGATTCCAATTCTGCAAACAAGGCTTTAAAAAATGACGCAACAAAATAATATATATTATTTTAGTAACTAATTAAATACAAAGTAATTTAGAGAATTGTTCAGTCCTTTTATTTTATTAGAAATATATTGATAAATAAGCACATTTAATTCACATGGTGTACATTTTTACACATGAACAAATCGTTGTTTACAATAACCATTGTGTATGTACTGCATAATATAATATTTTATAACTCCCAGGAATAACAATAACATGATCAATCTCTGGTAATGAAGAAAAATTTATGTTTTACCTCATAAAAGAAACTCCAAACAACTAAAGAATCCCAAACAAGTTCGATTTTTGGTAGTATAGATACCTATACTATAACAAGCATCCTAGAAAGAAGCAGACAGTTTACTTGAAATGATGCATTTATTAGTTTTATCCTACTACAACCAAAACCAAAAAACAATCATGCTTTGATATTATAATAAATATCATATTAAAAGAGTTTTTTTAAAAAAAAATAGCAAATTAGTTACAAAAAAATATGATTCTTCTTTTTTAAAATGTTTAATACAGTTTAAAAAATAGTGACCATATGATGCCTGGAGCAATCGAACCTGGTTAGGACTGAACGATGTTATCACTTTTTACCTTTTGCTCTGGCCAGGAATTGGAAACATAGGTAGCAAAGGGAATTGTTGGAATCTTATCCATTAGATCCACCAATTACTTTTTTAACAGATCTTTGATGGGAAAATTTTCAAAACCGGAAAAAAAAGAACTGCAATATATTTATTTTTAGAAAAAATATTAATATTTTAAGCCTTTTTTTTACCTAAAATTTGGTTGAAAGAATATTTAAAAAAGGATAAAAAAAATTTTAATGAATTTTGCAAAATCCGGCGCGGGGCCTTGTGCGGTCGCACTGTTCGCAACCCCCTCGGGCCGGCCCTGATACAGAAAGACCCACACAGTATTGGAATCTCCCCAGGAAGTGGTAAATTGTTTTCTACAAATGGAAACTTTGCTAAACATACGCAAATTCGCACAAGAAACAAACGCCACAAATGTCAGAAATAATTTCATGGACACCACAAATTACGCGTTATAATATTTAAGATTGTGAATTAATCGAAATCATTGAATGAACACGATTACTAATAAAATTCAATCCATAAATCATGCAAAAAGATATTGACATACCATCTTTTAAATTCATTGGTGTTTGTGAACATGCAACTATTTACTTCATTGCTGCATCACCGGAAGTGAAAATTAGTGCGTTTTAAAATTTGCATTTAAAAATTTTGTCAATCAGTAAATATTTGTTGCAAATTTATTAATTTGTTAATAAGATCAGATTTTATGTCTAGCGTGTTCCGTTGGTTTTATGTTTTACGACTGATTTGTTTCAATTAAAAAAAGATAAATTTTATTTAAAAAGTTTCAGCAGTTTCTTTCGGATATAGTTGCAATTATATATTCCAAATAATAACAAAGTCAGTAAAGTTTATAACGGATATTTGTCTTTAATTTTGCTTTCGAAAGTACAGCCTTCAGAATCTTACCATAAAAAAGAAAAACAAAACCCCCGCTTTCTTCGAAAACTCCTCGTTGTGCGCTTTTATTCAGAATAAACTAATTTCCTTTTATCAAATAATTTTATTCATCCCCACCATAATTCATCTGTCGTAAAACAGTTTCCTGTTTCTATATAGTAAGACTTTATTTTCAAATCAAAATCGTTCCCAAAGATTTTAAAATCGCTTTCAGCAAATTTTTTATTGTTTGCAGACATTTATGCATCTTCTTCTAGTTCGATTCATGCAAGTAAATAATAATATTAAATTTGCATTGCGATTTATTTACATACTATAATTTCAATTCATTAAATTTTTATTTGAATCTTACCCTTTTTTCTATAGGATTGTTGCTAAATAGAGGGTTTTTATTTTGTTTCGTTGCATTTGTCTTGCAGATTTGCGAACATTTAAACGCACAAATAACTTTTATGAGTTTATTAAGATACATCATTTTTACCAGAAATTCAGCGATTGGTATGAAATAATGCAGTACTAAATTTACCAGAGATTATTTTGAAGAAGATCACAAAGGTTGTTTTATGAAGCCTTTTTTTTAATAAATATGTTTCCTGTTAATGTAGTGTCTCAATATATTTCCAAATCAGTGCTAACCGAGAAGAATATAATGACACTTCTATAGTGCAGCATATTTTATTGATAAAAAAATAAATATTTTCATGTAAAACAAATGTCTTTAAATAAAATACTACAAATGAAACAAATGTCATTTATTTACAATTAACAATATTTGAATCATAATTTATTTGTCATTTTTTCCTTTATTTATCAGAGTTCCATACAAACAAAAAGTTCGATGCCTGCCATTTTTCCAAATAATAATCCATTCACAAGTCCATAGTGAAAGTTTAATCTTGTCTTCAGAAAAGCAGATCATTGTTTTACTTTTAACTTAAAACAATAGAGAGGTTCAATTTCTCTCTGCCTGTTGCGAAACATTAAATTCAAATAAGCGTTGCGAAATGAAGTTGATATTTCACAAAATCTCTATCTAGAGTTCTGTTGTAAATTTCAGCCAAAATATTGTTTTCGTAGTTTTTCAAGTATTTTAGAAACCATGTTTCCGTCACTGAAGAACGTAAAACTGAATTTAGTGCTTTCATTTTAATATTTTATTGTAAGGGATAAAGGATTTTTCAGCAATAATAACATTGCATGACTAAAAGTCAGAAAGGAATCCTGAGTAAAGCATTTTTAGTAAACCTTTCATTCACTACCATTCTTCTTAAAGTCTAGCGTTTTCATGAAATAGTTAGTCAGTTTGGGAATACAAAATTGAGCTCTACGCTTGTTGAGGGAAATATAAAAATTGATAATTTCTTTAGTGCGTGTCTTAAGAGAAGCTGCTTTTTGTCTGAAATAACTTGCTGTTATAATTTTCATAGAAACTTGCATAGGATTTCTATCCAAATAGAAGCAAGTTGTTAAATATGGCATTTTAAGTTGGTAGAATTCTTAAAAATACATATAAGACTATTTTATTTGATTTGAGACTGCAAAAATATGAATTTATGAATACATTTTTGAATTAATTTATGAATAATTTTATGCTGAATTTTCAAACGAATCTCAAAAAATTAATATTTGTTCAATTAAACTTTATTTAAGTGAATTTACTGACAAAATACTGCTTCACAATTAAATTTAAATGTAGGAATTCCTCAATGGAGGCACACTTCTTGACAAAAGCGATTATAACATCTTTATTCAAAGCTATGATGACCAATAGACTTAGAGCCAGAAAGCATGCGTTCATTAATATGGCGATTCCTAACATTTGAATTGGTTACGACGAGCATGAGCTTTTAGAAATCAAATTTAAAATATTAAATAGATAAATTTGATATTCAGTGGAAATTATTGTAATTAATATCTTTAGCTGTGATACACCTTAGTAATAAAAACCTTATTGTTATCGCATTAGGGTCCGTTCAAAAATTACGTAAGCACCTAAGGGGGGAGGGAGTTTGAAATTTGCTTATTTTTGCTGACGGGGGGAGGGGGTATGAGTGATGCTTACGTAAGGCATTAAAACCACTTTATTTCCGAAAATCTCTTGTAACTTGCAAAAATAATTTAATGAAAAAAATAAATTTGAAAGAAAAATTAAATTTGGCAAAGGAAAATTAAACTTGAATTTTTAAAACTGTAATAAACTAAGAAATTTTCTTAAACAAAATTGTAAGGAAATTAAATATATATTTTTTTTTTTCATTTTAAGCCGAGTTAGAGCTTTTTATTTGAATTAAGTCCTAAAATTTTTAAAATTAGATTATTACTGTTATACGTTTTATGAGAAAAAAGAACGGGGGGGTGCCGTTTTCTTACGTAAATATAAGAGGGGGGTTTGCGATTTGCTTATTTTTGCTGACAAGGGGGGAGGGGGTCAAAAATTACCAAAAACATTCTTACGTAATCTTTGAACGACCCCTTAGGATTGTGGAAATAGTTTATGTTGTACTTGATTTGGAAGAGGGAAATATTGTCAGAGCTCCTTTCCATTGACTCCTGTGCAGTATGTTTAAAAGCTAGTGAATTAGAAATAACAAATAAAGTCTTCAGGCGAGATCTTCATCATTAGGAACAATAAATAAAGTTTTCAGACGAGATCTTCAGAATTAGAAGTAGCAAATAAAGTTTTCAGACAAGATCTTCATAATTTGATGTTTTCTGTGATTTATACTCCTTGAATCTCCTCCACAAAATGATGGCTTTCCCGAACAATTTCTTAATAATGTCAAGAAGAGAGAACATGGAGATTCCCAGCCAATATCCAAGCAAACCTCCAATATGACTGAACATTGCTCCGCTCTGCACAAATAAAACAAACAAGATTTTTTTAAAAAATCATGATTGCTATTTACTTATTGAAAAATAAAAAGAAAAGTGGGATTATTCTAGATGTAAGTTTCCAATAAAAGGTTTTATTTTTGCTACATTTTTTAGAAGGAAGTCTGGTGTTGATACTTTTTAAGGGCTACATACCACTGTTCCCTTCATGCCAAAAATTAGCTTGAAATGAGGACGGTTCTTGTTAGTGCACTTTTCAAAATCCCACATCACACATAGACGAGGGATTTTGACCTCGTTTGAATGCTTAGTTCTACGTCATTTCTGCTTATACATTGCGAATAGTTGATGAAAATCATCCATACACGCGATATTCAGATTTTTACAGCCAAAGTTTTCTCACAAGAGCATTGTATTTTATTAGAACTTTTTGGAGAACATCTTAAATGAGATTTAATTATATGTTCATTTGTCTACACTAGCAGAGCCTAACTAAAGTTTTTAAGGCCATTATTCAGAAGGAAAGGAATTGAATTTTCATTCTTAAATGCAACTAAATTTCAAATACAAACATTACATTACATAGTTTCGAAATCAAACGATTTTCAAAAATAAGCATTTCAAAATATAAAATGTCAGTAAAAATATAACTGAAGAGTCTTGGGATTATTTACTAAATGATAAATCCGTTAAATCTGGCGATAATTCTTTTTTCTCACCGAGATGTTCTGTGCTTTATTCGTTCAAATATGTTCTCAGCAATTGCTTTGATTTCATAATGCATTCACCTAGTTCGTCCTTCAAAGCAAGTAACTTTAGAATTCTATGAAACAGTAAGTTCAGAATAATAATATATTCCATTGAAGCGGGAATTCCTCTTTTTCTGCTATTATCTTGATGCTCCGAGATACGTTTGTTTTGCCTTCCATTTTCATTGGGCTTAACGGAATCTTGATACCAATTGTAATGGTCATAAAAAAAAATCCAATTGCTCGATAAAAACGATTATTAACTGGAAATAAATTCAGGAGGATTTGAAATTTCCGAATTTTTGGCAAAAATGAAAGTTTTAAAGGGGATGAAGTAGGGTCTTATACGATTTAAATCAAGTTCCCAATTAAGAATCGTAGGGTAAACAATAATTGGCTAATGACAGTCAGCCTTTCTTTATAGAATGAATTACCTATTGGGCTGCAGTGGCCTAGCGGTAAGATCTCGGCTTCCGAACTAAAAAGTTCCAGGCTCTTTGGCTAATGGCAGTCAGCCTTTCTTCATATAATGAATTACCTATTGGGTTGCGGTGGCCTAGTGGTAAGCTCTCGGCTTCCGAACTAAAAAGTTCCATGCTCTAAGCGCGATCCCACTGAAGATCTGTCGTGTACGGGTATGTCATGTATTTGGCCTGTTGCACATTAAATCATATCTAGGGGGTCAAACGTCTCCCAGCTGGTGTGGTGTGGTGTGGAAGTTTGGAGAGGAATAAAAGCTCAGGTATCGTCCTTGTCATGTGATCGCGGTTCAAAATTACAAGCTCCTTCCCAAAATCGCCCTCGAGCTACTTCAAAACGGACGATAATATAACTAAATTATTTTAATGAATTATCTAATTAAGAAGGTTTCTATTTCGGTTGCCAACGGTTATGTGCTGCATTTTATATCAATATAAGATGCAAAAAACGTGATTTTTTTTTTTATAATTTCATCAAAAATGACGATTTAAAACCAGTCGGATACCATCAAAATAATTAAGTTTTCATGAAAATTAACAATTCTAATATTCGAAGCGAGACTTTTAGATGAACGCTTATTTCAAAAACTGCTTATATGAAAAGAAAGAACAAGATGAATGAATATCACTACAATTGCCAAAACGGTTTATCTATATAATTACATTTTTAATAGGTCACCAGAGTTATTAAATCAATGGAGGAATTCCCACCAATGCATTTCAAAATTACATTGGTAGAAGAGGCAAGTAAGCTTTTGTTAATTTCAATAAAAATATTCTTTTCATTACAGAATTTTTTCAATTTCTTCTTCTGTGAGGCAACCACCCCAGATATCACCGCCACAGTCAGCGCTCTCTATTACAGAAAAATACCAATTTTAAAAAGGTAAAATGGGCACCTCGATCGAAGCCTACAATACTTCCAAAATGGGATTTTAAATTATAGATTTTTGAATGTAAATTACTTATAAGAGCACTCCTTTTAAGATTTGACTAGAAAATTAAATCCAGATGCTTGAGAATAGAAGAAACTGCAATAGAAAAGTTACTTATTTTAAATTAAATCATTTAAGCGAAGGTAGATTTAGAAAAATCATTTGGTTTGTGTCCGAACGCTGACACTTGGCACTTGCTAAAAGAAATGGAATGTTGGAGAAAATTTAATATGCTGAA
>BGPR01003010.1:35145-74660 GCA_013235015.1 Araneus ventricosus
AATTTTGCCTAAAAAATCTTGGTTAAACTTCGTTTAAATTGATTTGTTGTTACGGAAATTTCGTTTATTAAGTTGCAACGGAAATTTCGTAATCTTAAGAATTTCAATAATTTTCTCTAGATGGATAGCAAGTTCGGTTTGCTTTACATTTCGTGTTTAGTGAATAGCGTTTTCATTAATTTGAGAAAGATTATTTGGGCCTCAAAAGTGCAAATTATTTTTTAAAGAAGTGGAATGGTCAACCGTAAATATATCACGTACTAGCAAAAATACAAACTCCCCTACGAAATCATATTTTCTATTTTTTTAAATTTTTTTATTTATTTATCTTGAAATTAGGGCACCATAAAGTGCAAGACCATTAACCTTACACACTTAAATGGAATTTTCTACAGGTGTTTTTTTTTATTCTAAGAATTAGGAAAAGTCGTTTAAAGGGACTCAGCGAAATTTCTTCCATTTTATTTCAGTTTCTGAATTTGATTTCAATTTTTGAGGTTTTATTATCTTCTTTTTTATAAGCACTTGCAATTTACTTTTAATTCTGAGAATAATAAATGAAACGAAAGGAAAAAAGGCCAGTAAAAATCTTAAATAATATTAGATAAGTAATTGAATTTCAACAGCGCTCAAGATTTGACAAAGTGAGAAATAAATTTTAATGTTATATCATTCCTGAATACTAATAGTTGTAAAATTCATATAACAGATGAAGTAATTAATTACAAAATAGAAAGAAATGTCATTCGAAATTGGGTTGCTTACTTGTAATTGTTCCTCTTTTATTTTGTAGTTATAATGAAGTTTCCTGAAAGGAAATGATTAAAAGGTATAAGCATAAAATTATCGGCAGCAAAATAGCTTGAACTTTTAAAAAAATTTTGAAAATTTCAATTTATGAGTATTTTTCAATTCAGATAGCACGTAGTCCAACTTTGTACATTTTGGCATTGTAAAATTAATCTCACCTCTACACTTTTACAGCTCCTTTAATTTAAAATTTAACTTCTAAATGTTTTTGTTATTTTCAAAGATTAATTTTTTAGCGTTCCTGAGTGTTCTCGGCTTTGTTGAAGGTCTTTGGATTATCTATGAAACCTCAAAATATCGCATCTTCAAAGAATATCGATAAATTATTATGGTTGTTATTTTATTTTTTAACGCTTATTGCTTAAAGATTTAAAAAAATTTGTCAAAATTTCTTCTTTTAATTTTTTTTATTATTTTTCTTCATTATTTTAATATTTCAAAATTATGAAAAATTGTATAATTAAAATTTATAAACATATTTATTAGATTATACCGTGGGCGGACCTCTGAATATCCTCAATTAATTCTATGTGATAAACACATAAATGAAACATATATCTCTCATTCTACTATTTTCAAATTTTAGGCATAAAAGAAACGGAAGGAAGCATAGGCAAAGAAGAAGAGAAAGGAGGCATTACTACCTTGAATATAATATCCATTCTACTTTAAAAATTCAAATTATAAACTTTGCATTGGACATAGAGTTATTAAATAATTTATAAATTATAAATAATGGCATGTTAGTTTTACAGTCGGAAAGGGAGATTCACAAAGATTCTGAATGGTTTCCAAGCCAATAAACCCCGACCTTGAAGACCACTTGGTGACTTGTAGACAAATCTGGCAACAAAATTAAAGTTCTAGAAAACACAAGAATTATGGCCCTATCTCTTTTAGAAACAGAGATTCTTCAATAGAATTCCAAGGAACCTCACGCCCTGTCGGAAATGTGTATATATCCGATGCGCTGAAAAGAGTTTATCTCTTTGGAGTTTTGTTCGTAGTGCGAGCTAATAAGCGGTTAGACGCTGAGCACTCTTGATAGTTCTTTTGTCCCTGTTATTTAATGAGTGAATTGCTGTCAACTGGTGTTGTTAATTTATACAAGTGTTTTTCATTCTGTTCCCTGTCCTTCGTGTCTTCTGAAATATTCGTGCAAAAAAGCGTCATTTCCCATTATCCAGCTTATTGGACTACATTCATCCACCCACTAAACGATGTCGATAACAATCAATAGGTAGACTTCCTATAAGGAATTTACCTAACTGTGATAAATACAGAAATAAAATATTACACAAATAGCAGATAATCTTCTTCAAATTTTAATAACATGAACTGTTTTGTAGAATCCTTGATAAAACTTTCACGGAAAGATAAAGAAAAAGATTAGATGGAACGAAACAGGAAAAAACAACTATCAGCATGAAAGACTATGATTTCTCTCTCACACACACACTCTTTGACTAGGAATTATTTAAAATCTTTGATTTCATCAGTATTAACAAAATGACTGTCGAATATCTGTTTCATCAGTATTTACAAAATTACCATTTAATATCTGTTTTTATCGTATTATTAAAATCGAAATTAAATGTTTGCTTCTATCAGTATTGACCTCTACTAAAATGATTCAGATGTTTTTATGGTGTCAAACTCTCCAATGACTCCCCAAACGCTGAAATCAGTTAATCGACCACCCTCTTAAAATGAGATTCAAGGAATAAAAATCTTTACATATACACCGTTTTTTGTTGCATCAAGGAACATTTCTGTTAAATTCGAAGAAAATCTAACAACGTGTTTGGTCGTGATTCCGTAATAAACAAATCTGCAGACTGACAAAATGCTGAACGGCTGAGTTAAAACGGAGACCTCGTTCAATTATAGCAATATATTGTAATAGGGAACACACAAATATGCAAAATTTCGAAGCTCTAGTACAGATGTTCCCAACCTATGCTACTCGTACCCCTGGGGGTGCGCGGGGGACCAGTTAGGGGAACGCGAAAGTGATCTTGGTAAGCGGAAAACATAAAGCATCAGAATATTCTAGAATCTCGTTTCATCAAGTTCATATGAAAAATAGATGTGAAATCTGTATGAGTCCGAAACCTATTCTATTCTGTTCATGAAATAAGAAAAAGGAAGAAATAGATTATTTTGTAATTGATTAATTGTTAGCTTCACCATCAGTTAAATGCTGTTTTCATTCGTTTTGACGTTGAATTAATACTATTTAATAAAATGGAATAAAATGTAAAATCTCAAATCAAACCTACAAATTTTATTATGTCCATTAGAGTCGTTAGACTCTTAAGCTAACTTGAGCCCCTGGCGTTATTACTAAAAACTTCTCTTTATGGTGGAGGGAGGGAATTTGCGGTATATAACAATGGGAGTACTCGAAATTAAAAAGATTAATCGAAGAGTGAAAAAAATTTGGATCCGCTGCTCTAGTACATCGGAATGAGGGTAAAATAGATTATAAAATTCCATCTTTAGAAACATGAAGTAGGTTAAGTTAAATATAAATACGTTTTTTTTAACTGACACTACTCAAAGCAATCTATACTCGATATCTCGACTGAAATTCCACCATGTTTGGTTGGGGAACTAACGCCGACATGGAGAAAACGATTCTGCGGAAATAAATTCAGTTCCGAAAATCTCCGATAGGGGAAAATTTGGCACTTTTGTAGTCTGCACACGTGAGTATTAGGTAAATGAATAACAAAGAAGAAATTTGAATGGAATAGCGCTTTAACGCAACAAATGAACTGCGCAAAAGGGCTACAGAGATGATATTTCAATTCACCGTAGCACTTTATTCAATTAAAGCATTTCGTCGGAGAGGGCATGGAGCTCTTTCAGTGTGACAATCCACCTCATGGACCAAACATTGCATTCTGTACACAACAGTCTCGACATGTCACATGTGACCAAGAATGCTCAGCACATCCCATGATATGTTGTCCTTTAAAGTCGTCAAAATCGAGATCCCACCAAGATAGACCTTGGACTTCAAATAACCCCACAGGAAGAAATCACGTGGGCTTAGATCCGAGGAGAATGGATATGGAGAATGTTCTGTACTTGATGCCATTTTCGATCCACGAGAAGTGCGGTCACATTAAAAGAGGTCTATGCCCTCGACGAGGCAGTGCTTTTATAAAATAAAATTATATGGTGCATTGAAATATGATCTCTGCAACACTTTGGAACAGTTCATTTGGCGCATTAAAGCGCTATTGCATTGAAATTTCTTCTTTGTTATTCATTTTTCGAATTCTCTCCTGGGTAGAAAACAGAGCCGCATTTTCCCCTATCGGATATTTTCGGAACTAAATATTTTTACTTAATCTTTTTTCCCATGTCGTCATTAGTCCCCCTACCGAAACGGGTGGCATTTCAGCTGATAGATAGATAAAGAGGGTTCTGTGTAGTGTCAATTTAAAAAAACCTGCATATAAAAGCTGCCATGTATTGGAAGAAAGAAACCAGTTTTATTATCCAAAAAATGAAGTCAAAATATGCTCCTGTGATGGACGTGAATACTCTATGGCCAATATCATTTCAGTATCCATTGTCCATCTTTCAGTAAGAAAAAAAAAACAACGTTAAAACAACATAGTGTTTAAATTCAAAGCAAGATGGTAACATTTATCATCTATCTATACATGTGTATCCCGTATAACGATGAAAATACAAGTAATCTTCAGTACTATAATATCTACACTGAAGAAAGTGTAAGGAATGTTATCATACAACGTTTACACTGTAGAAAATGAAAGAATTCAACTTACAGACACCCTGGTCTACAGTTCTGCAGGCAGCTAGCACGCCTTTTCTTGTTTATCTTAAACTTTTCAAGTTCACGCTTGGAAGACATATTAATATTTTTAAATTCTGAAAGGAGAAAAAATTTGCTAAAGAATATATCAACATCATATGCGTCGTTGCTGTATAATATTTTGACTCAATTTCTTGCCGGATTTGAAAAAGTTTCTAGAGTACTGGTCTTGAATGCAGAGTGAAACAAGACAGGAGAAGTAAAATGTAGTTTTAGATTTTAGAAAACCACAGAAGGATCCCATTTATACTGATTACTTATTATAAACATTTCCGTTGTATTCCTTGCAAAAGTGATAAAGTGTAAACAAATTTATTTTGTTCTGAATTGCATCTTCGTTTTACACAGAAGAGAATAATAAAAAAGTCACAGTATTTTTTTCCTTCTATTTGAAATAAGACATTTATTGCTTAAGACAGAATATACCCAGCCCAGTTCTTTCTTTTCTTATTTGCTTCTAAACCAGTCGGCCTCTATTGGCCACGACTCTATTCGAGTAGAGAGTTCAAGGCCTTACGATGTTGACAAATGTTGTCCATAAGATCCTGGAATTTAAATTTATGTATGGCCCGATTTTGAACCAATTGGAAATATGCATACGCTTGCAAAATTCAGATTTATAATGTGGCGGCAATGCTTCTCTATCCACGACTTGATTTTCTAATGTTATCAGAAAACCACACTGCAGTTAAATGGTAAGCATTTTTATTCTGAAGAGTTATTTTCTGTTATTTTATTTATATGAACTTCAGATAAATGTCTCGTATTAGCGCTTCACTCTTCTTAGTTACGCTGTTGGCTTGATATTCAAGTTCTAAGAAAAGGTTGTCTCTTTTTTTTAGCGTTTAGGTCGTCTTGAAAGCATGGTTTCTTTTACGATACATGGTGTATATAATTTCTGTCAGTGGTGTTGTCATTTCTAAATGAGTCCTATGGTGTGCTAGAATGATCTTTCTTTAATTGCATTTAACCTCTCAAATCATAATATTGTCAAAATGCAAAACTTTTAATCTCAAATTGATAACAGTGATTTTATTGACCTTTGAAAGGGGCCTTCCTCTTCTGATTAAGTGATGGTATCATTTGGCATGTTAAAGTGAGAAGAATATTTATAACTGAAATGGATAATATTACACGAGCTATAACTGCAATGCAGTGCAGTTTTAGCTAGCGTGGCAGAGAGACTGAAAAACACGACCAGAGTAGAGAAACCGAAATATGAAGTCTTCAATCTAGCTCTATTATGTGCTGAAGGACCCAGAAGGAAACGGCGTCCAAGGACTCTTCTCCTTCCAAATTAAGCAAGATTACTGAATCCACCACCCATAGCTCTATTATGTGCTGAAGGACCCAGAAGGAAACGAAGTCCAAGGTCTCTTCTCCTTCCAAATTAAGCAAGATTACTGAATCCACCACCCACTAAGATGCACCATAAAAGAAAATTTATTTATTTAAGGAAAAGCACACTACAGAGAAAACTTCATTTACAGAGTGCTGACAAACAAACAAAGAACAAAAGTCACAATGAGTAAATAAAAAATTTTAAAAAATATGCCTTAGAAAGCAAAAAGTAGACCAGAGAGAATACATAAAATCATAAAACTTATGCAAACGTATATATAATTAAAAACGAAAACACATAATCACAAAACTTTAAGACACACTATGACACCAAAAGCCGTATTTTTTTAATTTAAAGTTCATTTCCAAAAAGCAAGGGTCAAAAAGTCCAAACACACAAACACCGAATCTAATCAAAAACACACCAGGAGTTTAAAAGTTTAAAAACTTAAATACACACTTCAGATTTTAAAAAAATGCAACACTTAAGATAAAAATAAATCAAACACGGCGCCAAAAAACTGGTCGAATGCATAAGAACACGGAAAATCAAATTTCATAAAAATCTAAAATATTGCAGAAAGGCAAAATAAAACATATCATGTATTTAAAAGATGCAAACATTTAGACTTAAAAGCACCTAGAGACATATTAAAAATGCCAAGTTCATCAGAGAACGTGTTAAAAATTTTATAAAATCTATATAACGAGAACCTGTTAATATAATTGAATTTTGAATCTAAATTTGGAAAGGAACTCTGGTTTCTTAAAAATCTGGTGGGCACAGCGAAATCTATTGAGCTCATTATATCATTACAATCAATTGAGCCATTAATAACTTTGAAAAAGAAAAGAACGTAAGAAACATCGTCTGGAGGATAAACTAGGCATATTAAAAATATTAAGTAGGAGTGAAGAAGATATATCATGCAAGTAAAATCCACTTTTTTTGTAAAGTAAATATCTCAAGAAGTTGTTCTGTATTCGCTCAATAATTTCTATTTTGTTTCGGTAATGAGCCAACTAACCCTTTTCAGGTCTTGCGTGGAAGGCCACCCCACCTTGGACCTAAGTCAAAGACCCTGACCAGATATGACGAAGACCAGAAATCGCTTACACCAGTGCCAAAGTCAGGTAATGGGTTACCTCAATTTCTAACTACACTCACTTAATTCTAAGTTTTTCTTTACCTTTTATTTTATATTATTATTTTTTATTGTGTAATCTTCTTTCCTATATCTTGTTGTATGCATGTGAAAATGGAAGGTTGAATGACTGAATTGAATGGAGACGAATAAATGAGGCATCTAATTGGACTTAATTACTAATAAATTCCCTTTCAGCACTAATATTAATCTTCATTCCAGGTAATATTAATTTAACTGGGTTAAACTCAATTTTCAGCCAGGGGTATAGATGCCAAGTGTCATGTTCGGATTTTGTGAACCGCCGAGTTCGTGCGCTCCGCTAAAAACAATCATCGCTGGTGTGTGGGGGTAAAAAAAAGCTTTGATGTGAGATTTAGATTTGTGCTTCTACGACCTACCACTTTAAAACGTTTGTTAATTCTTAGCCTCAATCTTCCAAACACTCTTCTCTGGAAAGCATATAAGACCATCTACAACATGTATAATGGTTTTACTTTCACATAGTGCCTAGTACCAAATTACTAATAGAAATATAAAATAAAATGTGTAAAGAATTCATTGTAAGGAAGAATGTTCATTTAGGGCCTTCGAAAGAATGCCCTAAAATGAACTGTATGCATATAAATCATTCAAATTAGCTCAAGTGTTTTCAAATTCAACTGCCAAAGTGGACTAGTGATGATGTCGTTATTTGGGGTCTGGGAAATTGCAGGTTTGAGAATCATTTCCACTAAACTTCCTCTTCCGTATTAGCACTTCCCCATTAGCATTTAAAGATATCTCTACGATGTTGCTACGATATTCTGAATGGCGCATAATATCGTAAAGATATCGTAGTAATATTGCTGGGCATCTTGTGCTAATACAGTTTTTTTGCGTGTTGAATTTAAAGATGGAGATGTAACTTATTCCTTTAGTGTGCTATTGAAATTTACAGTGTGTAGTACTGACCAAATTTGATCCTCCTGAAACTTGTAAAGACTTTAGTCACAATACTTGCAATATGACGTTTGGTAGTCATGTGACTGCCAAAACATTTTCACTTGACTACAGGTGAATTAAACAAAATATTTTTAATGTATTTTAATACTTGAAGTGAACTGATTTTCGAAAGTTTTGAAACAACCGCAAAATTAAGAATATTTTGTATAACTATAATGTTTTGTAACACAATAATAATCCTGTTCATTTTCATCACTACTTTGAAAAATTAATTTATATTGAATTGAATATTGTGCAGAAAAGGGTATACTTTTATCAAGAACGAAGGCGATTTTGAGTTTTTTTTAATGAACATTAGGTGTAACATTCATGTTTTAGATTGGACATCAATTTACAGCATAAAACGTAAATCGACCATATAACTTACCTTCGCCACAAAAAGTACTTGGTGACGAATGCATCGTCTTTAGTGGCTCACAATTGAAAATAGCTTTGTCAAATTCTGATTCGCACATCTCCAGGCACACCTGAAACGTAGAATTAGAGAAATACCAGCGGGGAATTCAAGCTTCTGTTTGTTGATCTGTTTCCAGATACAATGAAATGGAATATAAACGAGGATGATTGTTATGTACTTGAACTACAGCGTTCAGTTACGGACGGATCAATGATGAAAACTTACTTAACAACAAGAAACTGCATGTACTATTCTATAAACAAACTGGAGCGTAGTTTCTATGAAAATATTTCTTATACGTAGAATAATATATAAATCAGTGGTAATCAACCTGGTCCATACCGCCCTGTAGTGGGCGTTCCAGCTTTCATGGTGGGCAATAGCGGAGCAACCAAAAAGATACATTTAACTATAGTAAGTTGTTTTAAAAAGATTTATTCTGCCAATCTTAGCGAAAGTCCGACATAAATAAAATTGGTAAGTAATTATTATTATATTCTTTAACTTGCTGTAACTCTGCTTTATAAATTTTATAAAGTAAAGTTACTTCCCTGCTTTATAAATCACCATTATTGTGGAACCGGTGGGCGGTTAGAAAATTTTACTACTAACAGAGATACAAAAGTGGGCGGTAGGTAAGAAAAGGTTGAAGACCCCTGATATAAATTGTGTGGTTCTTTGTCAATAATTTGAGTTGAGAAAGAGTTACCTCATAGGAGTTAGGGCTATTGAAGTTTTTCCCATCCTTTGAAGGCCCGTTGTCTAGGCAGTTGGTCTGGAACGGAGGGGGCAATAGACGCTCTTCTCTTTCCTAATAAAGAGTTTTTCAGTGATCTTATGGGCAGTGTAAGTCATTGCAGAATAAACACACTCTCTTCTTAATGTTATGGAATTTCATTAATGAAAAGAAATTTTGTCGAAGCATTTGATATCTAATATTGTATGAATTTAGTGTTATTTCTATATTAATTGGAAAATCTTTGCGAGGAAGTTTTACAGAACTAAATCGCTGTTACAACAAAGTCAAAGATGCGGTTGAAAAATAAAGTTTTGAGAAGTAGTGAGAATAACACATTTTTCGTTATTCTCGATTGAGAAAAGTATTGGCAACTTTTCAGAATATTTTAATTTCTAACAAAATTCTAAATTTTAGGAGTCATAAGAATTTCAGACCTAGAGAAAATACTTGGAGACAGTAATTGCTAAACTTTTAAAGTATATAACAGGAATTTTCCACAACACTACTTCGATTATTAAAAAAAAAAATTGGAGATTCAAATCACTTGACCGAAATGTCTTAGTATGGTAATCCTTAAGCTTGATTCGCCTGTTTTGTGCTCTTTTAAAAAATTTACTCTTAATTATAGCAACATTAACGTGCACGCAAAACACGTATTTAACATCGTTGCGTGTGTGTATGAACGCATTAACTAAATCAATGAAAAGTATTATAAACTAGAACTTTAAAACATTTTTTTTTTAAATATAAAAATTAGACAAAAAGTTGTAGGCAATGAGAAGCTAATTTTTTGAATCATAAAACGGTGTAAAAATGAGTTTTACGCTCCGAAGTTATTCAGGAAAAGCTTTTACATTGCAATCACTTTTTAATTAAAAATCATTTTAAAAAAACTTTTTAAGTGAAAGCCTACCACTCAAGAAGTAACGACGTACGAAATGTAAAAGCTTTATGTCCAACGGCCTGCCCTGTGGAGAGTTTTGAGCTATTTTCATTAAGCATGTCGCATCACTCAATTTACAGATAACATCCAGAACACAGCGTTCCCGGAACTCCAAGTACAAACTTGAAGTGGAGGTAACATATTCTCAATTTGCATATCTATGCCAGGTTTGACATAGAAGCTTGTAACATTTCACATTCGAGACTTCTGTCTTTCAGCATATATATACACGAACACTAAGGCTCAGTAAACATGTAGGATTTGTGTCAGAAAAGTCATTAGTAGCAAAAGGCAGGAGAAGCGATTAGCGGCTAAAAGTGCATTGATACGAGTTGTCGTTCTGAGGATAAAGTCGTTTCAGATGCAATGGAGGAGATTTACAGTTATTTAGATGAAAAGATTGATTGCTAGTACTCTGTAGACGAGCTGACGGAACACATTTCTGGAGAAAAACCAACACCACCCACAGTCAGACAAAAGGGAAGGAAAAATACGGAGACAGCATTGTTTTCAACACAGTTCTTACACGTAAAATTGCTGAGTGCCTCATCCATTAGACCGCGATCTTTTCTGTATCTGATCCTGCATTAGTATTACTCTATTTGTTAACAGAAAGTTTGGGTCAAACAGCTTTGTAAATTTACTGTAATGTTTGGGATTCTGCTCATCTTATCATGAAGCCCAACAATTGAAACTGTCAGCCATCTATCACCCTGTACAGCCTACAACTGCAGGAATATTCTGTCAATATATAGTTGAATACGCAGGTTTCTATGCTGCCAATCTGGATGATTTGAATACTTTCTAAACCATGGGACGTATCATGAGCATTACACCACCGTGCTCTGCCCCTCCTTCAGGCAGTATCAAAAAAGTCAGGTAGTGTCTAGCTGAAATCAGTTTCCACTGCTGAAGAAGTATGCCATCTAGGCGTTCTGAAATTGCTGGCATCTGAGAACGTGAAGACGAGCGCATTGCAGTAAATTATCATTCTGTTCAGGACCTGAACATGCTAAATCCTATTCTTTCCAAAATATTTGCACCTTGCCTCCCAGATATAGTGTGAATGTCTGATAAATGCCTATCCTCACAGCATGACATCCCGAAGTGCTGAAGATGGCAGAATGGGAGGGTTTCAGCCAACCGGTTTATGAATCAATAAATACCGCCAAAGAGCTGTAAAATATCTACCATTCGTAAATTCACCACCTAGTGAGGTCAACACATTATAAACTGCTCTGAAATATGCTGGTGAAGATAGTCTCCAACAAAGTTCTAAGATTTGCCTGGTGACATTCTATCAACATCTGTATGTCCAGGATAGAGAAATCGTATTTTCGATGTCGCATAACCCTCTGTTTCGAACATTTGCTGTGAGACTTGAAGGATATATCATGTATAAGCCATACAATGGCAAGAAGTGGATTGAAAGACGTGTTATGTTTAGATTTTAATCCTAATTCACTAGTCATGTTTATAGAAAAGCCGTTGGAGAGCATTTACTACTACAGGACCCCCACTTTAAACCCCAGTACCTCTCACCGGCGGGGACTTTTAGTATGTCGTTTAGAGTACAATCTCCAACAACTATGCCAAATTTCAAAACTACCCATTTTTTAAATATAAATTAAATTTATTGCGAGGGGAGGAGGAGAGCACGATTGTTCATCAAATAGGTTTGTCGCCCCACCAATACTACGTTCAACCGAGGCCGTGCAGGAAATAATGTGCGCGGTTTTCTTTTCTTCTCTCTCCAGGCCTTAAGATTCAGAAATCTAGACTGTTGTGATGTTGCAGCGTAAATACTCCTTGTTTGTGTTTTTGTGTTGTGTATTAAGTGTATGCGTTTTCTGAAGGAATTTCCTTGGATTTTAATGGATTAACTAATATTGAAGCAAGTTTTTGGCATTTATGTTAGTTTTATAGAAGAAATATACCTTTATGTTACCTTTGATTGCATAAATTGCACATTTGGAATGCTTTGGGATTATTTAACTCACTTGGTTACACGTCTCTTTTGAGGCTTTAATTTTAGTATCTCTACATTATCGTTTATTTCATAGTCATAGTTTTGTCAATAATTTATGAATGTATGAGTACTCGAGCCTAAAAATTTCATTCGTTTCTTTAGAATTTTAGTATAGAATTATGGGTACAAATTAGACTTAGTGCGGTCTGCTGTTTAAGCCTAAAGTACGGAGGAAATCATCTCTCTTACAGAATGGTTGCTTTAAAAGCCGCATGTGCTCGCTTTGGAAAACGAAATTATACGGCTCATAGTTACCGTACTTTTGAAACACAAATAAAATAAATCTAATGCAGTAATTTCATATTCATTATCGATGATATAACAAGCAATTCATAAACAATTATTTCAGATATACTGATAGTGTAAAGTAGCATGCATCGGATTGTAAATGTTTTTACTTCTTAAGTTATAGATTTTTTTCCATTCCGTTTAACTCATTGTTTCCCAACCTTTTCTGTGCCATGCCCCACTTAAGCCTTTCTTAAATTCTTAAATTTTTATGCTCCTTACGTAACATATACATAATTATAATTTTAAAAATTTCAATTGTTAACTAAAGAAACTTAATTCATAGGTTTTAGAAAGAAATCCACTAGGAAATTGTTGAGAAACATAGCAAGTAAATTTTCAAAACATATAAAATGGAGAATTGAAATTTAAGTTCAAAATAGTTTAATGAAATATTTTCTATATTATTTTAGTTGTTGTTGATTATTTTTAATTTAAATTTAGTGATATCCTTTCACTTGATGCTTGCTGCAAAGAGATTTTAAGTTTGGTTCCAATTTAGTAAGATTTAGTCTTAAATCTTCCAGTTGTGTTATATCCATCCGAATTGGGTTTAACCCATTTTCTAATTGCCCCTCCTAACAATTTGATTGACCCCATGTGGAACCCGTGCCCCACATTAGGAAACACTGGTTTAATTATTATGGGCAAAGGAAGAAAATGTTGCGTACCTGGTTGTAATTCTAATTACAACAATACAGACAATTATGTCTCGTCGTTCACTTTTCCGAAGGATGCAACGAGAAAAAACCAATGGGAAAAGAGCATTAATAGAACAGATTTTATTCCTAGTTCAACTGCTGTAGTTAGCATAAGGCATTTTAGCTCGGAATTCATTATTAAAGAAGATTGTGTTGTTCGAGATGACGGTAGCGAATTGGTAGTACCGAGGAAAATTCAGAAGTTAACCAATGATGCATATCCATCAATATTTCCTAATCAACCGTCTTAGCTTTCTCATAAGCCATCTATCTACTAGTAGAAAATCTCCACCTGAACGGATAACTACCTTGAAACTGAGAGATGAACAAAAGTTTACAGAATGGTGCACGAATGATACCGTTAATTCTTTTGAAATTTTTCAGGAAACGTATGCTAATAAACTTGGTGATGGATGGCTAGACATAAGAACAGATAATTTCGTCTTGTATTACGGACTAGATATTAACCAGTGACCTAGTATCGTTGTTAATTTATACATAATATGATTATAATTGGAAACACTACTTGGGCCCTTCAAAGTTTTGGATATTTTTTTAATGTATACAGGATGACGTAAAATTAAAATGTTTGAACTACGTATAAAACTATAAGCAACAGGATAGCAAAAACAAAATTTTGCTGCAGTAAAAAGAAACTCTGTAGAATAAATGTGCTTAGATGATAATGTAATTTTAGTTGTTCAATTATCGCACTGAAGAATCAAGTCTTATCACTGTCATCTTGCTGAGAGCATGCATCTCTCATCAAATGCATTGCATTTTCTATTTTCTCGTTTGGTTTAAATGCAGCTAACATACTCAACAACCTATCACATTTTGTCCCTCGATCACATTTATTATGTTCTCCCTTTATAAAATGGTAAGATTTGGTCTTTAACTACACAGAATCATGCCAAATTTCTACAGTTAAATCGTTTGACACCACTGAAGTCGCAGATGGCGCTGATTTGGAGTTAGTGGCAAGAACAATATAGGGCGTCTGGATTGGAACTATTCGCTGTGTCACTCTAGTGCCAGCTGAAGATCGAATTTCTATTGCTGATGCACTACGATGGGTCACAACCATGAGGTGAATAAGATGGTCTGTCCTCTCAGTAGTGACCCGTGTATGCCGGACTTCGATCTTCTTTAAACAGTACCTTCCCGTTGTCACTTCTGCCAACGCAATCATGTACAGTGAGTACATCCTTGCCAAATCTTTCTGCAATATCACGGGGGGGAAAATCCACCTTCTTATCCTATGACCTCGTTCAAACTCACTAGGCTGCTGACACTACCTTCTGTGTCACCTTAAAGGGATTCCTGACTCAACTCTTGCTCACAACGCCCACTTCAGACGATAAATAACTCTCCTGAAATTTATTTCAAGTATCTAAAGCAAACGCTATTTTTATGTTCATAGAGGTGTTACAAGCGCCACTCTTATTCATCTAGCGCGAAATCTGAATAGGCGTCATTTTTCGGATATGCAAAAACGCGTGCCAAATTTCTCTTAAATAGCGCAACTGCTTCTTTGTGTTGAAATTTCATTTTCTTACAGCGTACATTATAACGAATTTTCTAAATTGGTTGAAGAGGCAGACACCGGCTTTGGAATCTGCCCTTATCTCAAAACGACACATAGTATTATTTAATTCTTAGCTTTTTTCTACTTCTGTGACTGCATCATTTGAGGGCAAATGCTTTTAATGTTTACTGTCTCTGAACTATAGTGCTTCTTTTTTCCATCACCCTTTATAACAAAAAATAAACAAGTGTTTACTTACCAGTTGCACTTCAATTCTATAAGTGTATCCTGATCTGATGGCCTCTCCATGAAGTATTGGATTACTGGGAACAAATGGGGAGTGGATTCCAAGAAACACTTGCGGATTACCAGACGGATCATATAATTCAATTGGGTGAAGATCCAGTTCGAAGTCAATATATCGAGTTACTTCATTCAATTCTGTCAAAAAAGTCGGGAATTATATGCTTACAGCTATTTGACATGCACTTAGTGGTCAGTGAATTTGAAAATCTTTTGGATTTACACATTTCCCAGTATATCTCCCGAAAGCCTGGCTGCATTTTTTTGAACCCCGGTCTTATAAAGGATAGGCTTAAACTCATATTTTAAAGTGGAGGTTTGGACAAGAGGACAAATAATGTTTCAATCGGAAATTGAAGACGAAGAAGAATATTTGGAATACCCCTGAATCACAAAAAGCTAGAAAAAAATTTTTCGAATTTCTCCCGAAAGGATGGGCTCATTTTTTTATCCTACATAATACTCTTTCAATTATCATGTTTGCTTGCAGATAAGTTGGCGCGTATTTCACATGAGAATGAAACAGTTGGAAAATTCTAAATTTTTAAAGTAATTATAATTATTCAAGCAACTTTGTTTTTAAAAAAAACATTTGCAAGTATTCTTTGTTACTCTGTGTGCGAAATTTGTAAATAAAATTTATATTTATCATATATCTAAGAAGTTAGGGACTACAAGCTTGCAGCTGAATGATATTTACACGGCAATTTTTTATTGTAATTCTGTCAGAGATGGATAATGACCTCTACCTCAGCAGTTGACTGAGAGCGTCTGAAATTCTTAAATGAGTTCTAATGATTTTTTTTATCTTACATATTACTCTTTCAATTACTTCCATGTCAAGCACTTAATATCATAGCGACACTGTTCTTTGTTTACCGTTCTACACCGATTACGAGTTAAAGCGATGATACGACAAATCTAAAAGAATCCAAATTTGTGAATACTTACATCAAAAAATAACCACATTTTTGGAAAGACCAGAAAAATTCCTATAAGGTGACATCAATCTGAATTCAATGGTGAGTTACAAGCACTGAAATACTGAAGAAGTGGAAAAACAAATTGTCTTCAAAATATTTAACCAGCAATATCCCAAACGCTCTTCCAGCTGCATTCGGTCAAATTTATTAGGTTTTTAGGAAAGTCTCTGCCAATGTTGGGGTTGACTTGAAAATAAATTTTTTGTACTAGAAATGAAGTTTATACAACAGTATATGCATCATTTTATTACGTAACTATTTACCATCTTTTGGAAAGTTTCATTATCCTGCTCTCATAGAATGTCCTTCAAGAATCGTTTGTAATCTTCTCCAGGTGATGTTTGCACACCTCCAAAGTATTAAAATTTTCCACCTTTAACAAATTATGCAACGAGCCGGAACAACTTGCATTTCAAAGTTGTAAAGTCAGGACTGTATGGAGGATGGGGTAAGACATCCCAATCAAGCTCCAACAACTTCCACTGGAAGGCCAAAGACACAAGTGTTCTAAAATCATTCTGATAAAAGACTACCTCTTTACGATTGGTAAAACAACACTTCATACCACATTATCTAGAATCGTCATGATTCTTTGTAATCGGTTAAGATTCATCATGATTCTTTGTAATCGGTTAAGATTCATCATGATTCTTTGTAATCGGTTAAGATCCATCATGATCTTTGTAATTGGTTAAGATTCATCATGATTCTTTGTAATCGGTTAAAATTCATCATCATTCTTTGTAATCTGTTAAGATGGACATGGAGTATCATCTGATTACTGCGTGTAACTGAATTAATTGTTTGTTTACGTGGCAGCAGCACGTAATAGACAATACCCTTCTAATTCCACCAGCAACAGAGCATAACTTTCTAGGAATGGATATTGGACTTAGGGTGCTATGATAGACTGGGGCTAGATGGCCCATTTCGTCTTCTAAGAATATTTTTAAAAAGGGAGTGCAAAACTTTAAATAAAGTTAAACCGACACTATTAATGTACCTTCAGAAAGAATTCGCCATACTAACATTTGAATACATTAACTGTCAGTGTTCATTTAAAACCTCAAACTGACATCAAGTTGCTTGGACCAACCTGATTTGACTGCGGGGTAAATTGACCCACTACTACTATGAAGCGACTATCAAAAAGCAGTCTTGTATATTATTATATTTTATTAGTTTCAGTAGCGCAGTTGTGTTATCCCCATTATGTGCATTAAATACAAATTTGGTGCATTTCTACTGAATGGAAACTGAGATACAGCTTTTATGGTCATCTTCAAACAGTATTGTACAGAAGAGCCTTCTATTGTGTAATTATAATCGAAATCGACTCGGCATGGTTTTTCATAATAAGCACCTTACATTCTAAATCTGGTGTGATTCTGTCTCACGTATTCAGAAATATTTTTGTAACGCACATCCTGAAAAACACCGTGCAGCAGAGCCACTGGGCATGTTGGTCCGTTGGGCCAATGTGCCCTATCCTAAATGGACCAACTAACCCCATATAGACATCTTTGTCTCTCATGGGAGTGGGGATGCAGAACGATAATTGATCATATTACATAAAAAATATCCTGATCTGATAGCATGTCCCTCAAGTACTGGATTAAAGGGAATAAATGGAGAGCGGATCCAGAAATAAACCAAACGCCCTTCTAGCTGCATTCAATCAAATTTATTATGTTTTTGGGAAAGTCTCTGCCAATCTTGGTGTTAAATTGAAAAGAATTTTTTGAACTGGCAATGAAGTTTATTTAACAATATATGGACCATTTTATTTCATAACTGTTTATCCTCTTTTTGAAAGTTTCATTATCTCAGTCTCATAGAATGCCATTGAAGTATCACTTAAAAACTCCCAAGGTGCTGTGTTTGGATCTCCAAAGAATTGAAATTTCCCCCTTTAGCAAATTATGTCAAATCTGCCAAGTGAGGACTATATACAGGGTGGGGTTTTACATCCTAATCATGCTCCAACAACTTCAACTGGGTGGCCAAAGGCACATTTGATCTGAGGTAATCCTAGTGAAAGACGACCTCCTTACGATTGCCGATTCTGTGCTTGATTCTTACTTGCTTCAGATTCTCCATCTGGTTATTATCTAGAATCATTATGATTTTTTGTAATCGGTTTAGGTGAACATGAAGCCTTCTGGTTACTATATATAACCGAATTAAATGTTTGGTTTGGCGGTAACAGTACGCAATAGGTGAAGTTCTTCGAATTCCACAAGCCGCAAAGCATAACTTTCTAGGTATGTATATTGGACCTAGGGGTAATGAATTGCCGCTCATTCGAATATTTCCATGATCGTATTCGTTCAACTTTATTATAACTGATTCATTTCTCATCGCTCGTTATCGCCCGCTTCAAAAATTATTCGATGTCTTTGTGTTTGAGCAAAAATTCGCACGTGGAAGTAGAGCCTATTTAAAACTTTCTCTTAATTTTTGGGGTACCCAAGCATCATAATTCTTTGTCAATAAATGTGTGTGCTTTCAGATAGGCACTCGCGTATATGTATGAGACAGTAGGAAAAATAAAAAATGTCGTAACTACTTTTATTAAAACTCTTAAATTAATCCGATAATGCATTCCACAACCTCATTGGAGATATCGTATCACATGATCTAGCTTTGACACTCTGACATTGACTGAATTTGTCTACGTCTGCTAAACACTTTTGACCAACTATGCAAGAATTGATTCTCATCGCTTACTGATAAATTGGTAATATACTGTGCAAGTTTCTGTGTACAATTGGGAGAAAACAGAATTGGGTCATGTTGATCCGAAGGATGCATTAATACAAATTCAAAAAATATATAGAAAATATATAAATAAAAGAAGATTCTTATAAAAGAAATAACATATCATCCTCAATAACAGATTCAGTAATTGTATGTAAAAATTTATATACGGTCGTTCTTATAAGCAGTTGAAAATTGTTTGAGGTCATATAGACCCGAACAGAACAGCAGGGTTAAGCAGCTTCAAAGTCAATAATTTTTGGTAGTAGAAGAACAGTACCTTAGCTCACAAAAGTAGTGTCACTACACCACATCTAATTAAAAAGGTATAAAATTTTAACAGTAGCGATTTGAAATATTTTATTAATTAACTTCCATCTATACTTATAAAAGGCAATGTTAGTGTGCGTGCGTGGGATGTCCAGACGAATCTATCGCACTTACAGCCAGGAAATTTGGCACACAGGTAGTCGTAATGGTGATTCAATGCCTCGAAGCCAGAATTTTAAAATTAAATCCAGAAAATTTTTTATTAAATGTTTTGTGTTGTTCTAGATGATTTTTGAAACATTTTCGTCCAGAGTATCGTTTCTGATAATTCTACGGAAAAAAATAGATACACCATCGTAAAGAATGAAAAAATTCCGTTCTAATGAAGTTCGTTTTGAAAGTTTAACGTATTTTCCTGAATTTTGAGAAATTTTAAAAAAATAGTCAGTTTTAGCCAAAAATTTTAAGAATTGAATTTTAAATGACTCCATCCGACGTTCTAATTTTCTCATCTTTTTGAAATTTTTTGAGGTAATTAATGGAGCATTTATCCCTGATTTAAAACAAGAAGGGTTAAAATATCTTTTTTGTTTGAATTTTAATTAATTTTTTTCTGAGGATTTCTTAACATATTTTCAGCAAATCGTGGAGGAAAGGACGGAATAAGTTTTCCTCTAAGTCTACACCATCAGGTGAAAAAATTGAATGAGGGCGTGATTTGGCATCATGCCATAATGTGACGTACTTGTCCATGCTTCGCGAAGTTCAATTCATTCATAATTCTTACAGTCCAGAGGGGAAATACTGCAGCTCAAAATTTTATCTTTTTTTCATTCTGATTGATTTTGGATACATATGAATATCAGAAATTATGTTTGTTTTCATCCTAAACTAAGCAAAGATCGCAATGTTTTAAAGACGTCTTATTTTTTTCTTATTTATTTCTCCTGAAAAAGAAAAGGACAGTGCTGGAACGGCGTTCAGGTGCTTTCTGGCTAAATTACACCACTGGTTCGATGGTTTTATTTCAAAATATCATATGCCAACTATTTACTATTTTAAACAGCATCCGAATATTGCGTCAGCCTTACTGAATTATTACTCCATTTTAGCGGGCGAACCAGTTGGTTGCTCCGGGAATCATGGCAATTGTTTTTTTCTCAGTTTAAATTCTAATTGCATTGCTTGCAGCAAACTTTATAAACTCATTATCTTTTTCTAAAACTTATCTCAAGTAAATGTCATTGTCGCTATAAAAAATAAATGCGCAAAATCAATTATATATCCATTATTTCTTTCGATTTCGTTTTCAAAACTTTATTTGGAGCCTTTTTTTTTATTTTGTTGAAGTCATGAAGCCACGGACAATGTCGTGCGGGTACTGCTAATTTAAAATAAAACAACATAATATATCGCCATATTATATATCTTTTGTATTAAACGTACATTGAAAATGTGTAATTAAAAGTTCCCCTTAAACAGAAAATATTTTCAATTTGTCTCATCTGGGATATGAATGACGATTTTTGAAAAAAAAAGGCACTTATCGTCATTTTTGATGATAGGCACATTATAAGGAATTTATTCAAATCAGTTTGGACTACCTCTAAAGAATTCTTCATCGTTTCCTCGACTGATATAGCAAACCATGAATGTTTGTAATTTGAGTTAGTGCGTCATCTCTGATGCCTTGTTTTCGGAAAGCCTGTTCGTACACGAAAAATTAGCCGATTGATATTTTGAGGTCCGAGCCCTTCGTGTACTTACACACTCACAATATTTTTTTTTTTTTTGCAATCTCTTGAGAAAAAACTCCTTGTGCACTAACAAGCACAACACAAGGCTTACAGAAGTAAGTAAAATACTCAAAAAAAGGGTTGAAGAAAGCTTCAAATTAAATGATACAAATGTAAATTCCAAACAGAAAAGGGGGAAGAGGAAAAAAGAAACAAATATACAATAAATTGGTCACATCCATACGAACACATGTATGGTAATAAGCAAAGAAGTGAATAAATAAGGAGACCGAAACATAATAAAAAATTATAAAAAAGGTATAGATGCAAAATAACTGGTCCATATACACAACAAAAAAATGGATAATAACGAGAAATGGAGTAAAAGCTGTACAAGGTGGGGAAAAATGAAAAAAGATTAAAGCATTCAAAAATCATATAGAAGCACACAAATACACAAAATATCACACAACATATAAAACGCAAAAATTTCAGACAGCTGGATTCCACAATATTGAAATAAATATTAAAAATTTTTCATCATTGGAACGAAAAAGTGGTATCTGTACTTTGTAACCATTTGGGCGCCATAATTTAATTCCTTCTAGGGATAACAATAGCCATCAAAGAAAGGGGTCTTGAATTATTTAAACAATTTTTAATCGAACACAAAAGGACACAACATACAGGGATAAACATTAAGGACAAAAGACTTCAGGACACAAAATATACAATCACTCGGGGGAGAATCATTGTTGACTCCAGAACATGGATTGGCCGTCTCTTTCAACGGCCGCTAGGTGGCGAGCTCCGAAAACAGTGCGGTTACAACTGTTATTTGCTTGCCACAGTAAAATAAATTATATTATTAAACGTTTTCTGCTATCTCAAAATGTTAAAGAAACTTTTAAGAAATTACCTAAACCCCTATTAGGACAGGCAACGAGCGAACAAGAAACAGTTTCTTCCGCAGCATCTACGCAATGTGTGAAAACAGGATGAACCGACTGACATGTGGTGAGAGGAACCGGAGAAGTAAGCCCTGGTCAATAAGATTGAAATGTCATCTAATGGACTTACCAACTTCCATAGTCTCCGGTTTTGAACCACTCTGATACAAATGTAGATTTCGTGAGTAGCAAGTATAGATAAAGTCACCAGATTTTATAAATGTCCTTGTTTCTAAAACGTTTCTGAAATCGGGAAGAAGTAAAAAAATTAATTTCTTTAGAAAAACTGATTTGGTTTATTTAATTATTAGTTGTTTAGACATTATTAAGAAAACTCGTAATAGTATATTAGAATAATCATTAAAAATTTCCATTAATCCTTTGCGTTCAGTTTGCTCAGTTTTTATATTTTTTGCTCAAGATAATGGGTATTGAAATATTTTTAATACCAAATTCAAATAAGTGAGATACAAAGATAAAAAAAGCTGAAGGTTCCTTCCAAACACCGATGTTCGAAGCGTGAAAGAAACACGTGTCGTCATTAGGAAATAAATGGTGGAGAGAAGGAAAGTCTGATTCCTCTCGTAGACGGTTGACTAATTAGAGAATATATATTCAACGGCGCTCATCGTCTAATTTCTTTACCACTCTTCCGATGAAGTTGGAGCAACATGCTGTGTAAAACTATGAAGCAGAAATATTGTATGAAAATATTTATATGGGAAAGTTAGGTTGCAGGGAAATAACATCCCGGCTGTAGCAACCAATTCTATGGGAAAGTTACATTTTAATCTTTAATAGATCCCGGGAGAGGATCCAATTTCTATAGGAAGTGGTAGGTGGTTAAATCCCAAACCCGCCTACAGGTAAAAATGCTGCATCTAAGGAACACTCTAGGGGAAAATGCACCATAGATAGAGGAGGAGAAACAGCAGTTAAAACTAAATTATTTATTTATAAAATATAATATGAGGAAGGTATTTACACATATGCTTATTTACATATTTAACAAGAGAGAGATTTAGGGTTTGTTAGTTATACTTAGTTAAATATCAACTTATACCGCGTTTAAAAGGTTAGTTAGCCATCGCCCATCTCCGCCGTGCTAACAGGGAAGAGACCCCGTAGCTTCTTACGCTCACCAATCTGCCGCATGACCGTTCTTCTTGCTTTCATAAGCCATCTCTCCGATTAAAACATTACACTCGGTTTTAAACGGAGAAACACCTACGGATCGCGTGATTATCACGGAGAGAGCGCGCGTGATCGTTATCTCTCGATATCTTTCCGCTGACACAGCAATTATTCAAATGAGCTTGTTCGGAAAGTGAAAAAATATTATTAGGAAGGAATTAAACTTTTAAGCTAGGCGTGAAAAATACAATTCCTACATTTATATCATTACAGAGAGAAATGAAATCGAAATAACCTCGAAACCTTTCAAAAGGCATTGTTCTAAATGGCGATGCTTGCCCAAACTATGTCAACTCAAATGAGGTGTTCTCAATCCCCTTAAACAGTTTGAACATTTCACGTTGCGATTTCGCTATTTTTGTTGAACTAAGAAAAGCTTTGTAATTTTAAAGAAAGAGGTTTGGAAATAGTTCTCAGAAAATCCCAACAGTTTCCGGTAATACTCTTGATAGCATTATATCTCTCTGGGGTAAAAGTCTGAAGAATTTTGGTTAAAAGTTGCGAACTACAATAAATATAATTTTTTCGTTGCGTCCACGTTTTCGATATTTAATGAGGTTCCTTGAAAGAATTTTATGATGAACAATAATAAAAATTATGTTATAAATTTTTACTGTAGAGTTTGACATTTGAATCAAACTATTAACTCAGCCAATTTCCTCTGAAAAATATACTTTTTCTGAATTAAAGGAAAAGGATTTCGAACGCCATCAGCATGAATGAATACTGATACTTTTTTATTTGTATAAACATATTTACTATTATAAAGCATTTCACTTCGACAATCAAAATATGATTCCCTTATTACACTAAATTATATATCTACTTAAATTTCGTTAATAGAATTATTTTTCCTAACAGAAAAAGGAAAAAAATAATCAATTAATTTTAATTCTAAAAATTTTATTACAAAATACACATTCCTTTCAAAATAATAATAACTTTTTTATGCAAATTGCAGAAAATCAAATACATACCCAGACATACTCCAGTATAGATGAGGATTGATGGATGTATCATTAAATAAGTAATTCGCCCGTTCTCCTAAGAAAAGCTCGTAATACCCGTAGTAATGAAAGATAGGAATCTAAAAACAAATGCTTCGATTAAAATTATTCCAGCACTGTACGATAAAGTAATTTTAAAAAAGTGGTAGCATTTTATCAACCTATATTTTTCGCAACTTTATTTGATCCATTTATTTCCCGTTTGATGGATGATTTTGGTGACGTTAGAGATGTCAGAACATCATCACCAATGGAAAAATAATCCTTTTTATATAGAGCTTAAAAACAATCAACGAGAAAAAGTAGAATAAACAAATTCAAAAATAAATTTAACTTAAACTTTAAACAGAAACAACAAAATTTAAACTATAAAATATAAACAATGTTTAAGTCGCACGCAATTGCAGCTGCATACAAAACACAAAAAACCAATGGAAATCAAAATCATTCAACGAAAGCAAAAACTAAGAAAAATACTCTGAGAGAATCGAATTAAACAAAGAAGGAATCCATTCTAGTCGACTTTATCAAGGGCTAAGGACTATATTCGAAATGTATTCAAAATATTTGGGAAATTGTTCTCTAAGAAGCTTGCATTACGCCAAATATAACTTCTCTTAGCCCGAAATTTCCCAACAAAAGACAAAGGAGATCAGTACCATCTAATAAGCATTATTTTAAAACAAAAAGGAAATTCAAACACAAACATAAAAACGCTAATAAGATTGATTTAAAAATATTAGTCATCGGGCTGAATAACAGCCTTCATGAAAATAAACTTACCCCAGGCTTAGAAGAGAGATAAAATGTCCTCACTTTATTACAAACCAACGCGAACTTCCCGCCTAAATAAGTAATTTCCCTTTTTTTTTTAAGAAACATTAGAACCATGGCGCCATCTGTATTCGAAAAGAAAAGCAAAACAGGAGAAGGAAAAACAGGAAAAGGAGTGAATCAAATCATTTAGACAAATTAATAATAAAAAAAAGACTTTAACGAACGAAACTTTTTATATACTGTCAGACTAAGTAAAATATTTTACCTTAAGTGTAACATTAGAAAATTCGTCGTCATTAAAATTTTGAAGGCTAAGATTTTTCTAAGTGACGTTCAATGCCAAACCAGGGGAGCGTGCATTTCAATATTACAAAACATCATGATAAATTTTCCACCAAATGAATAAAAACCAATAAGTATTAATTTAATTCCATAACATTATTAATTATTTTTACCATAACATATAGATTTATTTTTAAAAAAATAAATTCGTCGTAAATAAAAAGAGAATTTAAACAAATAAAAATTTAGATTTTATTTTTTTAAAAAGAACTAGGAAAATCTAAATGCCTACTAAAATATTGAGTCTATGAATCCATGGAAATTTGTATCTCTTAGTGATATGTTTAAAACTGAAATTGCATAATAATTTTCCGTTCTGTTGAACTTGCATTTACTTGAAGACAACGATATGTCATCCCATTTTCCCATCATTTGTGTATCGTTAGTGAATAGAAGTGCATTGACCAAAAGATCACAAAATGAACTGGTAATGGGTTATAACGGCATTTCAACAGTTTTCCGCCTAAAACAATCTGTCATTCTAAAGTGTCTTGTCCATTAATTGATTCACAAACGACTGTCATTTGGTCGACTGTTGAACTGTTTAGTCTTCTCTTTAATTTCATAATTTACATCAATTAAAGTTCATTCTGTTTTGATATCTCCACTTTGTCCAGTGCGAAAACTGGCAGCAGTTCTGAGTAGTGAAAGGGTTTCAGTTCTATAAAATTCGAATTTTTGAAAGTAATAGCAAGCGCCAATCGAAGTGGAAAGTGTGTTCAATTTCATCCAAAATGAATTTTGAAAGCTTTTCATTTGCTTTTATCGATTGCCTTTGATATGTTTTATCTTCAAAGTCAAGGATCCGACAGAGATAGGCACCATTTCTTACCAGGATTAGAATGAAGTGATTAAACATGAAGGTAGTCTTATCTATGAACCAGTGAAATCTTTAGGACCCGAACTTAAGTGACGCTGTTCAACCGTGAATGAAGACAAACTCATGCTGCAGTTAAGATGACGGATATGTTTCAATTATTAATGACCCGTGCTTCAGATTGAAGATGGATTGTTGCTAACTCTTAGCAACGCTTTTCTCATTCTTAAGACAAATTTAACTTTCGCATGTTAAAAAGATGTCTTAAGACAAATGTTCCATCCTCAGACTTAACATAGAAAATTTGAAGTGGTCTGACAGTTAATTGAATTTGTTTCAAATTTTCTATACAGTTACAATTACAGTTCTAATGACACCAAAATTGATGCAAAATAGTCGAATATTGATGCAGGATAAGGCATGTAATCTTTCTGTGTTAGATATGCACGCCACCGTTTCATTGCAGATACCGTCCTTATACATTGAAATTTTAGCCTTGTTTGACAGTTCATTGAATGCTGTGAACTCTTTTTTAAGACAGTGGAGAATGTATTACAGTTCTAACGACACCAAAATCCTCCGCCAAAAGTGAGATAAAGGGGTAAAGAGTAGTGAAAAAATAAGTATACAGGCTTTTTTATGTTAGATGTGTATGCCGTCTCAATACAACTCTGCTACACAAGAAGCTTTCGTAGATTTATCAAAGAAAATTTAACATGACCTGACAGTTTATCCGAATGCATAAAACACAATTTTTAAAAAATTTATGGTGGTGATGACGATCTGACAAATTTAAAGACAACAAAATCGTTCACTACAGGTGACACAAAGCATCAGAGTAGTGCAGAAAAAGCATGAGGTTTTTTATATTAGGTTAATAAACAAAAAACCATCGTTACAAGCATTGACAATCTCAACTTAAGATAAACGTCAGTAGAAAGTGCCCACCGTTAAATTCGAGGCATCTTCTTCGCAGTGAAATCGATGTTTCTCACAAAACTCTTCTAAATTTTCTGGCCTTTCGCACCAATTTGGATTGTCGTAGCAGAATTGCGTGGTGGAAACGCTGAAATAGACAGATTGAGATCAGTTTAAAACTAATGAGATATATCTTAAACCTTTCCGTAATTCCATTATTTGCTTTCAAAATTTTGTGCAACAGAGTCATTTTTTGAAAGAAAGTTCAAAATTTATTTTATAACAAATATAACAAGCACAAACCGCATTAATTATGGATCTCAGATTGTTTGCTAGATAATACGATTCATACAGTCTTAACTATGTTTGTTCCTATATTTTTAAAACTGATTCTTATTCTATTTTTAAATCAATCGCTTTCAAATTTTTCGGAATTTACAATACGAAATTTTCAAAGAAAAAAGAATCATCAGCCTGATACCTTTTTCTATGCCCTTATCTAATTCAAAATTGATTTTATAATAACAAATATAACAAGCCCAAACTGCATTAATTATGGATCTCAGATTGTTTTCTAGACAATACGATTCATACAGTCTTTACTATGTGTGTTCCTATATTTTTATTACTGATTCTTATTCGATTTTAAATCAATCGCTTTTCAATTTTTCGGAATTTACAAGACGAAATTTTCAAAGAAAAAAGAATCATCAGCCTGATACCTTTTTCTATGCCCTTATCTAGTTCAAAATTGATTTTATAATAACAAATATAACAAGCCCAACCTGCATTAATTATGGATCTCAGACTCTTTGCTAGACAATACGATTCGTACAGTCTTTACTATGTGTGTTCCTATATTTTTATTACTGATTCTTATTCGATTTTAAATCAATCGCTTTCAAATTTTTCGGAATTTACAAGACGAAATTTTCAAAGAAAAACGAAGTTATCAACCTGATACCTTTTCTATGTCCTTATCTAGTTCATTGACTTTAGGAAAGTAGTTGAAATAGGATATAAAAATTTTGTTTCAATTGCTAGAACGTTTCACTAAAAGAAGAATTTTGTGGAATTTATTGCATGTGAACATATTTTGCCTTAACTCGTTTTTACTTTCTCGTATTCAAAGTACTGAAATCGTCAAAAAAATTCGAACTCGAGATTTTCATGAATCTCCACGTTTCTGATCTCCTCGAGTACCAAAGCACAATTATGTCTGTCTGTCGCGGACATGACAATTTAAAAACGGTTTGCGCTATGCGAATGAAATTTTGTATGTGATCTTTACACCAAAGCTTTAGATTTCTGTCAATTTTTGGACGAAATCCATCCGCGGGAAGTCTCTCTGTCTGTCCATGTTCATGTGAACACGATAACTGAAAATCTTAAATAGTTAGATAGTTGAAATTTGGTACACAGTTTTATCAGCAAAATTGTATTTTCGTATCAAAGTTTGAACCAATTCCGTCAGGTTGACTGCCTGTCCTCTATATTCTGAGGCATGTGGACACGATAACTCCCGAACCCAATGAATTACATAAATGAAACTTAGTATGTATATAATATCTAACCCTGATTGTAGATATGTATGCAATTTTGGTTTCAGGCAATCGAGAAAAAGATGTTCAACATGCATATCCTGTTTTCTTTATCATACTATGACGAAAAAAACGCGCCCTATTGTGTTTTGGCGCCTGCTTGTGGTGTTTTCCTCTCTCTTGGCGTATTTTACTCCGGCTTTTATTGCTGCTCTTTCTTCTGGCCGCGAACTAAGTGGACAAATTAAAGCTGGATACGCGTGGCATTTAGGGCCTTACCGAAAGTCCATAACTTTTATGCGGGGGCTGACACCTCCGTTAAGGTGTATACGAGAAACTCTAGAGGAATCCACTCCCGCTGATTTTAAATAAAAAATGAATGAAACCCCTGCAAATTGATAAAAAGTATCTTTTTCGTACATACATGATATTTCACTTTAACTCTCCGTCGGGTGCAATATTCGCACAGGCAAGTTAGGGCGAAATGTACCTGAGAGGAACCGGAAAATAATCTCGTAATTTTAAAATTGTTAATATGAACTAATTTTAATTATATCATTCTTAAATTAATAACCGACCTTCGTGGAAAGACTTAGAAGAAAGAAAGTTATATTGTTGCAAACCAGTCATCATGAAGCGAAGACGCGAGAACCTCTTATTTCTTCACTTTTGGAATCTAGAACACCAAAGTCTTCTCATCACTTAAACCAAACATGCCGATGTATTGTGTTCTTTCCTTTGACAGAAACAAATTTTGGAAGCAACCGTTTTCACAAGAATAGATTTCACTTGATAAAATCATGAAATGAGTGAACACCCGTGATAAAAAAAATCGGATATTACAATACAATAATATGTGTGACGCATTCGGGCACAATGTGTCTGCGAGGGCAATATGAGGATATCTGCTCTCCACATAGAGGGCAAGTCAACTGAACAGGCGTAGTTCAAATATCAGACAAAGAAAGGAAATTAATAGAATGGACAGACTTCTACCCTTCCTGGAAGTGGTGGGTTAGTTAGTTTAGTTTAGTTATATTAACGTCCCGTTTTGAAGCAACACAAGGGCTATTTTGGGACGGACCTCGTCATTGTGAACCTCGGTCAGATGACGAGGAAGGAATCTGAACTGGCATCCCCCTCTCCAAGCTTCCGCACCAAACCAGCGGGAGGACGGTTGGCTCCAACGTATGATTTAACTGCGACTGGACCAATACACGACTGATCTTCAGTAGAATCGGGTCTCGAGCCTGGAACCCTCCGGTCCCAAAGCCGAGACCTTACCACTAGGCCACTGCGGCCTCCTGGAAGTGGAGGGGGCAAACGAAAACATCCGAGCTGTGTCTGTCAGACCGGTTGCACCCGTCGGAAAGTTAGATAATGATACGAATTTACTAATTTTTTAGTCCCATGGCGTCCGGGGCATCTTTACCCCCTTGGCCCCCTCAGTCACAAAGCCACAATGTTAATGATATCGATACTGGTCCTCCAACTTGACAGTGTAGAATGCCATGTTGCAGGTCAGCAGAATAAAAAGCTATCGACGTTTGAATGAAGCAACAATGATTGGAATCAACTAAAAAGGAGGCACCTTATCTCTCAAATGACAAGATTCGGTACTAATTTCGGTGATCAGACTCATCTGTCAATTCTAAGCTAAAAACCAACCTTCTTCAAAGCATATAAAGGGCATTTTGATAGCCTAATTCAAATTATGTGTTATTATTGAAAAACATACGCTAGCGCATTTTTATTGATAACAAAGTGTTATTGTATGTATTATAATATCAATACACACAATAGTTACGACTCGTGCGTTGTAATTTTGGGGTGCTTTGACTGTTTATTAACACTCTCCATTGTTACATGTTTTCACACTCATATCTTCGCCTTAATAATTGGTCTTGAATTTCTTAGTGTTAACTTATTAAAATAATATTTATATTTTATATTTTGATTTATAGTAGCTGAAACCTCTAATTAACTACCTATAATTAATATTTAAACTCAAATTCCTTTATTCAATTATTTTTCTGGTATTCCTTCCCTCATTCATGAATATTTACGGAGGATCAAATTATTGATCAAAACACCGCTCAAGGCAAGGTTCATATAGGTAAACATGATGGGGAAATGATTTTTGATTTATTTTTAAGAAACATTTACGATATAACGAAAATAACAAAAACATAATGGAATATAATTTATTATTATATACAGTAAAGCACCGTTTATGCGTCTTTCAAGGGACTGACGTAAAACCACTTATAAATGAAAAGACGTACCAGCGATATTTTACCAATCTACGCTGATCATTAGAAACTTAATGCTACTAATGCAAATTAATTTTAAAGTAGAAATTTTTAGTTTTTTCAGATGGTACTGGTATACTGTTGCATAGTATTGAAAACAATAATTAAATTTCAAAATTGAACATTAAAAATTTACGAAAAAATAATTTAATTAATAACTAAATTTTACAATAGAAAGAGTTGGGAGTGTTTCATTTCCGAAGTCCCTATAAACATGTTGCCCATGAAGGTGGCTTCAACATGCAGAACGTATTATAATATATCCAAACAATGTGACCATCAAGGCGAATGATTGGACAGCACAATAACCGGTAGTCTATTGTTCGAGCAGTTGGGAACGCAGTCGTTGAACAGCAGTGCAAGAAAAATAAGTAATTTTTGGAATTTAAAACGACTCCTGGCATTAAATCAATTGTAACGTTAATAGAACAAGAAATTTCAAATTTTTGCTATTCCACATACTTAAAGCATTTTTCTGGCTATTAACGTTATCTCAGGTGCTGAGTTTTCATTTCCCAGCTGAGCACCATCGAATGAATATTGCATTTTCAATCCTGATATGCTTTGTACATTTTGTTTCTAGTTACTGGAACCTAAACTTCCCAGAAGTTTTTATACTTTTAATTGATTCATCCTCTATATTCTGGAGAATACTTACGTGTACTTAAAGCATAGGGTCACTGCAGGAAGCTTCACCTCATTCATGAAGACGAATTTCTGAACCATGTTGGTGGGGTATTCGCTATAAATGTAGTAGAATTCTACAGATTGGATTACCAATAAAATTACGCAGATAATGAAAACAATGCTCTTGAAAATTTTCCATGTAATGGTTTTCACTCGGATACATCGGGAATCAGTTTTCTCCTTAGCTTTCAACGTTTCTTCGTCTGTTTCTTCAATTGCAATGGAAGAGCTTCTCGATTTAGTGTCTGTTTCTTCAATAGTCTCGAGTTCAATGTTTTCAGAATCCTATATAAAAATTTCGAAAACAAATGTAATTTTGGCATTTAATTGGGAAAAAATTGCATTTGGTTCAAAATTCAAATTATTGTTATAAAATAGCTTATGTTTAAATTAATGTTCACCACTTATTTTTCATGACGTTTAAGGCCTGCTATAAAACATAATTTTTAGTTGCCATAATGTGAAATAAAAACAATGGAAAATTTGGGCAAGCAATTCATTCGTTTCAGATGATTGTTACCTTGGAATACTGAGAAAAATATTTTTCTATTGTTGTTGGACAAAGAGTTCTTGACCGGTTTTTTAAAATATTTTTTCTAAACAAATGTTCAGACTGAAATTAAAGATGCAAGTAGTTCTAAGAAATGTTGTTTTTCGGATGGGCATTGAATTTTAAACAGAAAATAAGAAAAATATTTCGTAAATACTTGTATGGAAATTATACAAATTACAAAACAGTATGTTACAAAAAGCAAACAAATAAATAAATACTAATCACATACCAACAATTCACCGAAAAAAGCTGAAAAATTTAATATATATATTTTTATAAACAATGGTTGAACGTGTGTCGATGCTTCTCTTAGTTATAAAATTGTTTTCTTACATGTCTAATTTCCCTATAGCAACTCCGCTGTTGAGTACACATGAAAACCCTGTCATTGTACTGCAAGTTTATGCATGTCTTACTCGATGCCTTTTCTATCTCTATATTTGCACATTGCTGACAATGACTTATGGCACTTCAACCCTATGACACGAGTGCGTTACTACGTCGAGCCCAAGCATCTTGGATGAATTGAATGACAGGCTTCACGACGTCAATACGGAAATTGAGATTGGAATCCTAATTGGCATCAAAGGCCCATCCTCAGGTGTTACTTCCCTTCACCAGAATGGAGTTCACCCGACCCACACATGATACCATAACTTGTCAGTGACTTCCTTCAGTCCAACCTAGGCATTTTGGATTAATTCAATAATAGCTTCACATCATCACCACAGGAATCGCGGTTAGAATAATAATTACCACCACCAGATACTCTGCAGGAGATAGGTCCTGTCATCGGATTAGAGTTTACCCGACCCACATATGATAGCATAATACAGTGAGTTACTGTAACCCAACCTAAGCATACTGGGTGAATTAAATCATAGATTCACGGCATCAACAAGGCAAGTAAGGTTGGAATCCTAATTGTCATTACCATTCGGATTGGAGTTAACCCTACCCACATATGATACCAGAAGTTTCCAGTGAGTTACAGCAGCCCAACCTAAGAATCCTGGATTAATTAAATAATAGCTTCACGACATCAACACGGGAATAGAGATTAGGGTACTTAATTGCCATCACCAGCCGCTCTGCAGGAGATATATCCTGTCATCGGATTGGAGTTAGCCCTACCCACACATGATAGCATAATCTACCACTGAGTTACAGCATCCTGGGTGAATTGCATCATAGGCTTCAAGACATCAAGTCAGGAATTGAGGATGGAGATCTAATTGCCATCAATGGCCCCTCCGCAAGAAGTACGTCCCATCATCGGAATGGAAGAAACTCGACCCACATGCGATGCCCTAAACCACAATTGAGTTTTAACGAGTGCTGAGAAGTGTTTTCAAACATGTTACCTCAAGAGACTAGTAACCCAGATCTTGTTTGATTGAAAAAAATAGGAAAAAAGCGAAATAATTTCGAAATAAATTATATGAATGGGTGTAACTACATGAACGAAATACATAGTGAGAGCGAAACATTTAGTAATGTGAACTATCATTTTAATGCACCAAACAATTAAAAATTAAATCACAATTATTGGATGCTTTCTGAATCATGAGTAGTTTTTATTAGAAGGATCTTAGATTCGACAATTAAAAAAGGCCAACGGGGGCTTTATATCATGCTTGATAGATTGCAAAGGCAATTAACTACTTTAAAATATTTTTATTGAGACAGCTGGCATTAAAAGTGTCTAAATTGTTCTGTCTGAGGAACTTTTGTTTGTTTCCTGTGACTGTGAATGTTAATGCATGGTTAGTTTTTTGTTTGAGTTTTTATGGTGGAAGAGCCATTTTTAGCCCTACTACGTCAAGCATATGGTTAAAATTGAGTTCAAAGATATGGATAAAAATGCTAAAAGTTAAAAAAATAGTTGTTTAAACAATTAAAAATTTATCTATGAGCGAAGAATGTTGAATGTAAACCAAAAGAATGAAAAGAGAACTAAAGAAATGATAAAAATACATATAAAAAAGCGAATAGCTTTTTAAAGCATGTTTGGAGAGTAAATCAGCAGTCGGTACTCAATTTAATGATTTAATGCTTTTAAAAGATTTAAAGAAATACAAAAACATAAAGAAAGGCATTTCGTCAGTTGCTTTTAAGAAATTTTTCAATTAGCTGTGGTTTTTAAATGAAGAATAAGCAGATTAGCAATTTTAGATTTAAAAAATGTTAATATTGCATTTAGAAAGCATATCATAGAGAATTCGAAAGGGGAAAATTCTTAATACTGAATGAAAATGTATTATTCATCCTAATGAAGTTCCTCTTGTCTTAGGTAAGATTTTAATCTTAATACTATCAATTTTATTTGTTAAGAATACTTTTATTCGATATAATTCTTTCATTTTATAAAAGCGGTCAATTTTTATCATTAATCAAATTGTTAATAAGGTTTTCAAATGAATATTTACAAATTAAGTCAATAAGGTTTTAGATATGTTATCAAATTATTAGTCAGTTTCTTCAGAAAAAACAATAAAAGACTTCATTTCTCAGAAAAGTTTAATTTTTTTTAAGAAATTGGATATTTTCATGAGCTTTCTAATTCTCAATCGATATCTTTGGGATTGGGACGATTCCTATTCACAAGACATCTTCTTGATTCTCAGCATCTTTATTTGTGTAGCCGAAAGAAGGGTGAAATTGATGCATGATTTTAATGTGCTCTTAACCGTAGATGAATAGCAGAAGTAATTTCTTCCCCAATGTTTCAAAGGCCACAGAAAGCAACACCCGGACTGCAAGAAGGCGACACTTCAACGGAAATTTATTAAAATGTATTATTAAAAGATGAATTTGTATTTTCTTATGCCTTTTCAAAGATGTCATTTAATAATTTTGTAGCAAAATCAAACAATTTCTTAATATGAGTTATAAAAATACAATTTCAAATGACCAATTTTTTCTCCTACATCTTTATTCAAACACGCTGGATGAGGTACGGGTTAACCTTTATGCAATAGAAAGATATTTGGTAAAATTCCACATTATGATAAAAGAAAGTAATTACAAGTTGCGTGTGTGGTGTAGTTTATTTTAATTAATGTTTATTTTGGGCAAATAATTCCCTTATTTTGTGTTAAGACACTTAAAAATTTTCTTTGTTGTAATTCTTTGTTTAAACTTACACAAAACTGTTTTTTTTTTTCTTTCTTTTGCACTTTTGAACTCTGGACAGCTAGCTTCTTTTTTAACTGTATACAACCCCCTTGCAGACTACGACCTTTTTCCTTCCACTTTTACTGTGTATACTCCCCCTTTCCCATGAGAAACGCACGTGCATGTTGAATCGCTGAAATTGCTTTTTGAACTCCCGTTAAGCTTGAAATTAAAAATTGTTTCTTGGGTCCTCCGCTCTTTTGTAGAAAACGGTTTGAACCTTCTTTTACTAGGAGGACCAATTTCCTGTTTCCGCCAGTTTTTATGACTCTCTAACAATAAGCTTGTAACGGACCACCCAAATTTTACTGTCCTGACGCGACAAATTGTCTGTTTTCACACAAAGACCCGTTTTCGAACCCTGATAGTGATTAATTACCCTTTGGACGTGTTAGGGCAATACCTACCCTTTTTCTGAGAATCCTCGACCTCCAATCAGGAAGAGCCCTAGCTTTCCAATTGGATATCTGCAAGTCCTTGGGGCGTGCACAAGGGGTTGCTGGTTGGTTTGGCGAACTTCTGAGGACAGTTTGGCGTCTTGGTGCAAATTAAGAATTTTCATTCTATGCCTTGCTGATTGAAAGTGCTTGGGACTTTGGCTATGGAATTGTGCAATAAAGGATCGACTTGGCACTGTATTTTTTGGGTATAAGAAAGCGAGAGAATTAAAACAAGGGAGACTGATGGAAAGACGGAGTTGAGTTCAAGCCAGAACAAGCGAAGAAGATGATTTTGATTTCCTTAGATCGGGCGCAGAGAGATCTGGCAATCAACCTACCCGAGTAGAGAGTTCACGTTTTTCCAGCGTGGGTGAGCTACCATTTTGCGTACTTGAAAAGAGAAGGTGATTCGACTAGATGAACATGTTTCAAGAGCGGCCATGCGTTGGCCCTTTCCTGGGAGCGAAATAGAAACGTCCTGAACTGTCCGTCTGGAAAATCAGTGCTTGTTAGTGTACTGAATTGCCCAGCAAGATTCCAGGCTGATGTTATCCCTCACCCGTCCGTTCCAGAAACTATGTCGCAGTGAGATTGTCCTAGAACCAGAAGATGTCGCCGGGCATACCCAGTTGATCCGCCTGCTGAGAGGAGTTGTCAACTACAAGCCTAAGTAACCCGAAGAGGTGTGGTGAAACCATCGGCTAAATTGGGAGGACCTTTCCTTTTCAAGCTTCCATGAAAAGACTCAAGATTATGTGAAAGAGACTCGCCTCGCCTTCCAGCTCTTGTGTGCGCTTCCGAATCCAGACACACGGCCCAGTCTGCCTCATCTTTACTCTCAGCTAAGTTTCTTTTATTAATTTTTTTTAAATTGAAAATTTTGAATAGAACTATGAATAACACCTAGCAGCGTAAATGTAATGCTCAGTCTGAACAAATTGTTTTTATTGTAATGTTGCAAATAGGTTATCTAGAAAAATTTTGAAAGTAGTAGGGATTTAATGATTATAAAGTATTAACAGGATTACTATGCATTGGAAGTTGTACTCTTTTATTATATTTTGAGTAAGGACAACTGGAAGAAGTCCAGAAATGCACTTTGTGTGCGAAGTAAAATTCTTTGCATTAGAAATGTAATGTCAGCCTGCAAACTTCATGATGTTTATCTACAATTCTGATTATACTCTGGTGACAAAATTAATAATTGAAATCTTGCAATACCTTATATGTGTAAATGTCCTTCACCTGTTAGGGATCACCAAACTTTGCATTTCAGTAATTTATATTTAGTGCTTATTATCCTGATAGAGTGTATCTTATTCAAGAGTGCTAGCATATAGTGCACACGAACATGTCAATCCTACAAGTGTATATATGTTTTATTTTATTATTTTTTTTATCCATAAATAAATTGCATTTAGTTCAACCTTACAGTTTCTGTCCTACTTTCATGGTTATGTTATCTCACTCTATGTGTCCTAACAGATGTTCCAGGTCTGGTATTATCTACTTATAAATTTATGTCTGTGTGAGGTTTACCTGGGCTTTTAATAACTAGCTTTCTGAACACAACACAGTTACGTTTATTTTCCTGATTATTCTACTATACGATCAGAAATTGACTATAGATTAATCATGGTTAATTATAATTAAATTTAATATAGCTAATTAAAGATAAAAACCACACGACACGTGCTTAAGAATTGTTAAGCAAATTTTGCACCCCTGCAATAAGAACCACTCTAATGTATATATAGTATATTATTTCATGAAAATTCAACCAGAAGTAACCTGTCTGTGATGCTGTGGAAAAAAGATATTCGAACCTCTAGTCCAAAACTCGTAGCATGATAATGTTTGAGGCTAAATTCGTGTGGCTTGATTGCATCAGTCGTTTCATTCTGTGCTTAATAATTTTTGCATGACACAATTTACAAAAAGAATAAAAGCCTAAAAACAGCATCCTGTTAAAAAAGCTACCATTTATTGGAAATATGGTAAATCATTCGTTATACTTAACTGAAATTTTTCATTTTTACTTATTAGCACAAGAGTTATTAAAATTTTTTAAATTGATTGTTCAAAATCTTCCTATTTTGTTGCACCAGGTCATATAAAGAAAAATCATTGCTGCGAAATCAATTAAAATGCAAGAAAAGTATTATACGGAAATAAATTTGGTATGGAGGAAAAATTACTATTTTTTTATTTTAAAGGGGTATAAAAATAGTTTTTATGCGATACCATGCTCCGAAAGTATTAATAATAAACGTTAAAATTCTGAAAATTTTTTAAGAAATTAAAAATGTAATTAAAATTTTGAGCCCCTTTCCTAGTCAGCATCTACAATCCAAGAAGTAACTATGTTACTGTGAAAGACCGAAATTGGAGAATATCGAGTTTCACCGGTGAATGTCGACACATGCCACAAACATTCACCAGAGATTATCAACATTCACCGACCGGAGAAACTGACATTCATCAATGAAAGTCGACATTCTCCAAAAATCGGTCTTTCACGGTACCAACTATAGTCAAATTTGGTAATATTATGTTCAACGATCTGCCTTGTAACGCGTTCTGAACGGAATCCTCATCACGCATGCGCTGTTTACTGATTGTATATCAGCCAATAAGCAGTTTTATGTAAAATTGAGGTAATTTCCGTTTTCTGCTCACCGATAAACATGAAGATCATCCAAAAAATATCAGTTAGCTTTTTTATTTATTTATTTTTGCAGACCTGTGTAATTGACGTTTTAAATTTTATAATTTGTGTATAAAGTAGAAAACATAAAATATATATTTTTAAATCTACGCATTTGAAGTTCATGGGCTAAAATTGGATTGAAATTCAAGTCACTATTTTAAGGTAGGAGTTTGTCGTTTGAATACAAAGTTTTTATTAATTTTTTTAATATACATTAAAACTTCTAACATTATTCTTAGTTATAATTTATATATATAATATGATATACATAAATTGTAATTATAATATATTATAATACATATTGTAATTATAAATATTTATTATAATATACATATATGTAACGGTCATTGTAATTAAGATTATTATTAAAAATAACTGGAATTTTTATGCATTTTTATTATTAAAAATAATCACGATTGGTTTTAATGATAACAATTTAATCATTTTGACCTTACTATACATATAATATATAAAAATACACTCCCCAATTAATCTGAATTTTCAAATTATCGAATTGGCTTATAGAACAACAACATTATTTCAGTTGTACCAATATTATAAAATTTTAGGTAAAATGCCAGAAATGATTGGTTGTTAACAAAAACTAGCATTTAAATGAAATCAAACGTGCTGAATACGGAAAACAAATAAAGTAGAATTCGATAAGTAAATATATGTGTATTAAGAGAAAAGAAGTTATGCTCGATAGATTTTTGAAATTCCTTAATTTCTAATTAATTAATAGGGTGGATTTTTTTAACAAGCGGATCAAAAAAATTACGAACTCATTGGCTGAATTTCCTCTAAAATAAATGAATGTTGCGCACAGTAAGGATACACAGTTAAAGTGTAGTAAGGATGTCAGCGTAATAGCTATGAAATCAAAGGGAAAAATCACTGATTCAATAAGTAACTTACATCGCCTTCATTTCCACGGCTGTCCATCGTGCTGACTGTAATTTGGCAAGACTTCAACTAGACTGTTTGGAAGGAAAACGTGGAAATCGGACCATACAGCTTTTGGGAACGCCCTAATCTGTAATATAAAATAAAAGCTATCTTCGCAATATGAAAATTATTTCTGAGGTGTTTTATTGAGTAGTCCTTCCCAAACACGCACTTCGCAATTATATAATGGCAAATTGTATCGTTAACCAATTGTTTTCCTTGTTTAATAGTAAAATTCCCAGTATCAGTAAAAATGTTTCATTTAGACTATTACCACAACAAATTTACTATTAATTCATCTAAAAGGTTTT